>JANSVA010108641.1:0-30772 GCA_025504915.1 Erythroxylum reticulatum
AATCATGCACGGAAAGGTTAGTCAAAACCACTTTGATATTCCTGAATATTTGGGTGGTCATGATGCGTTGCTAGACACCAATCTTGATATATGATTATAAATTGTTTAATTAGAGAATCAAAGATAAATTAAAAGGAGCTTTAACTTATCTAATTCTAATTATGAATTAGAATTATAATTTATAATCATTGCCAACATATTTGGGAACCTAATGGGTATCATATATAGAATGGGTTGGAGAGAGCAAAGTTGATTTAATCAAGTTGGACTTGATTATAAAGTTTTAGAAACTTTATGATTAGATATGACATATTTAATAAATAAGGATCAATGTAAGATATTGAATCTCATTTGGGAATAATTGGTATTTAATTAGAATTATTTGTAATTATAATTAAAGTTTAATTGAATTACATATTTAATTTCAATTAAATTACTAAAACGTCCAAAGCCTATTATAAATAGGCTTGAGCTCTATGGAGCTAGCACTTCATGCTTAATCCTCTCTGTAAAAGTTACAGAGTTCTCTCAACCTATTCTGTGGATACCGTTAGAGGACAGACAGTTGTGTGGCTGTGGTGATCGAGACAGATAGATTTTGGAAACGGTTTGAAAGATGCATCAAGATTAAGATCAAGCTTCGGAATAAGGTACAAATTAAATTTTTTCTTTATTATGATTCGTGTTAATCATTTTATAGAGTTAAGTAGATCTTGGTTTTCAGGAAATCAATGGTCAAGAAAAAGTTTCGTGATTATTCCGCTATGGTTCGGATCAAATCTTAACTCGATTTTCTAACACTTTTGACTAGATATATAATGCTCAAACAAATAAAACCAAACTCTTTTGTTTTATTAATAATAAATATTTTCATTACAAAACTATAACTAAAGAAGATAAAGTTACATGTAAATACACTTGCTTTCTAAGGCACTATATTTACATAACTCCAACACATGACACATATAAACATTTGTATGATTGAATGTTCATATGATTGATCAATTTAGTAATATGTGATTTATGATTGAATGGTAATATGATTGATCAATTTAGTACTATGTGATTTATGTGTGTATTGCATGATAATAGAAGCACAAATTGACCGGCTGTATCCAGACATTGCTAGATTGTCAAGCCAATAACTATTCTGGAGCATATTGCGAGTCAACCTAAATTTGTAAGCTCAATTATATGTTTGTTTCTGTTTGAATTATATATGTAGTGAGTTAACTTAGGTGTTTTATCATTATGTTTAAATTGATTTGATTAACTTTAACATATTGAATTGTTATTAATATGATAGTGATATTGGTAATTCCAGACATTGATGGTCTGAGGAGTTTGATATTTAGGATTGTATTGGAAATGTTTCCTAATTATATGTGAACATGGAAAAAAAATGTGTACCGAATTAAATGTTGAATGTCAAACTCAGATATGATGCATGTGATAATGATTGTTCACATTGAATGAAAGTTATTATTAGCATAATATGTGATTTGATTCATTTCATTACAATATGATGCATGATCAAATAAAGGAGTTGTGACCGCCAAAGTGAAAAAGAGCTTAAAGCTTAAAAATGTGCACAAAGAGCGACAGGCTCATTTATGAATGAGCTTGGTATCCATAATGGGTATGGGATAGTATATGAAATAAACCAAGTATCTATAAAGGATACAAGACAGTAAATAGGCACTTAGTGATAACAAAGTAAAAATGAAAGCAAAGTCATATGTACATTTTGCATATATAAATTGAGATATATCATAGGAATGATTAATATTAATGATTTGATTATTCTAAAATGATGATATGAAGTTCTTGTATTCATGTTGAACTTATTAAAATGTGATGCCTATACAAAATTTGGATATTGTGAGATACTAATTGAACTATGTTATATACTTGTGATATTTATGTTCTATTTTGAGTGAGCACATCGATGATGGTTCATTCACTTAGTTCACAAAAGTCATTAATATTTTAACATTGATTTTCAAGTATTGAGGAGGCCTAACTCAAAGACAATCTAGTAGCAGTCTACTATTGTCAATTTTGGAAACAAGAATGGCTCAAAGTTCTGGTAAGCTAATACTAAAGAGTCTAGTTAGAATATTTTGGTCCAACATTCCTCTTCATATTGTACATTATGTATAGGGTTGTGAGCTCTCACATCTTGCATATTGTATATGTATATGAATCATGAATGTAATAATACAATTAATGTTTTTGTTTATGAAGGAAATGGGAAGGATTGATCTTTGAAATATTTGTGTTATGTATGATGCCTTGAATGTGATAATGTGATCTCTCTAACATGCCATTCTCACAAGGTATGTTCTCGAATATCTTATGAATGTTCTAGTATATGCTTTATGGTAGTAGTGTGTTACAAAATTTTGGTATCAGAGCATGGTTTGGCATCCTTAGGGATATATAAGAGCATTTAGACATGATATATAGTGAGAGATTTGTATAGTGGTCATAACCATTGTTTGTTATAGGTCATCTGCTATAGGAGACCGAGTCATCAAGTCAACTAACCTTGATTCAATAGGAGCTAATAAAGAGTCTCCTATGCCCTAGTATGAGTCAATTCCTCTAAGAGTACCCAAAAGGAGAGAAAGAAGGTACAACAAACTCAGGAAATAGGGAGCTGTAGACTTCTATAGAAATACAAACCCTTCCAAGGTAGAAAGTTGGTTAGAGAGGAAAGAAAGGATATTAGACCAGATGAATTGTGAACCTGACAAGAGGTTTGATTATTTCATCTCATTACTGCAAGGCCCGACTTATCAGTATTGAAGGACTGTTCTTAGTAGTTAGGTTCAACCTTACAGACTGACATGGAAAGACTTTTTAAGGGTCTTCAAGGAGAACTACATGCTGAAGATTTACCTAGATAGAAAGATAAAGTAGTTCCTCGATTTGAAATAGGGAATCTCATTGTATCTGAGTATGAAGTGCAGTTTAATGAGTTATTGGGATATGCCATAGCTTTGGTCCTAACTAAAGAAGACAAATGTAGGAAGTCTGAAGATGGATTGAACATGAAATTGGAATGAGGCTGGCAATTACTAATTTGAGTAGCTGTACTGACTTGAGAGTTACTTCGATCAAAATTGAACAGTTGTTGAAAGATGGATTGGGAGAGTATAGGAAAGAGTTCAGAATGAAGAGGCCTAGTGAATTTCAAGCTGATTTTAGTAGAAGATTCACGAAATGCCATAATAAATCCTCCTGACCACAACCGAGATCGAGACAGTCAAGGTTCAGGTTGAGAGGTGGATTTATCTATTCTGGTGGTAGAGGCCAAGTGTCTGAAGGTCAGACATATGGTGGGAAAGCATAACAGATGTTAGTTATGGGCATTATGGAAGGAGACATGGTGGAGTATGTTGGAAGATATCATAAGCTTGTTTAAGTTGTGGCTCTTTTGAGCATTAGATTAAAGATTATCTTGCCATTGTTGGATCACAGTCTAAAGTGAGTGGAGGAATGGTAACTAAGAAAGCTATCCAATAGAGTAGAACTAGTGGAGCGGGATAGCAAGGCATAGGGAGAGAAAGAACCAATGTAGTAGGTCCTAGTGCTAGGATGAGGAATTACCAGGACTACTCTCGAATAGGTAGACAGAGTTTATTATCAATCTTATTCCAAGTATCACTCCTATATCTATTCCTCCATATAGGATGACACTTGTGGAACTTAAAGATGTTAAGACTCAGTTGCAGGAGCTATTAGAAAAGGGATTTATCAAACCCAGTGTATCATCATAGGGAGCTCTAGTTTTTTTGTAAAGAAAAAGGATGGGACCTTGAGATTATGTATTGATTATAAGTAGTTGAATTGGGTGGTAGTTAAGAATAAATATCCGTTATCGAGAATTGATGATCTACTTGATCAATTATAGGGAGCTTAGGTGTTTATTAAACTGGATTTGAGATCAGAGTACTATAAGTTAAAGATAACAGAAGCACATGCACCAAAGAGTGCATTCAAGACCAGATATTGGCACACAGATATTGGCATTGATGAATAAGGTATTCCAACCTTACCTAAATCACTTCTTGATTGTGTTTATAGATGATATTTTGGTGTATTTGAAGAGTAGAAAGAAACACTCTAAACACTTGAGGTTAGTTTTATAGATAATGAGAGAGAAGTAATTGTACGCCCAGTTTAGTAAGTGTGAATTTTGGCTGGATCAAATAGTATTTTGGGTCATATAGTATCTGTACAGGGCGTACAGGTAGACCCAAAGGAAGTTGACCCAATAACAAAGTGGAAAGCCCCTAGGAATGTATTTGAGATTTAGAGTTTTCTTGGGTTACCAAGATATTATAGGAGGCTTATCGAGGGGTTTTCATTGATCTTAGTGCCCGTGACAAGGCTTCTAAAGAAGAATGTACCTTTCCGATGGACTGATGAATGCTAAAGGAATTTGACAAATTAAAACACCAATTAATTATAAAACTGGTGTTTATTAGAGAAGTGCTTTAAAGGTAACCACCTTTAGAACTTATTGTACAAATCATTTTATGATTAATAAAGGCATTTTTCATTATTTTAATGTTCATATGTTTATGGATTTGATGTTAATCTTAAATTAATTTAATGAAATCCATAATACAAAATACAGCATAGAGGAAATCATGATGAGATCATGATAATGAGATTCCTATCAAGTGTAATTATGTTAGTATCTAAACTTTCCCTACACATAGGATTAATGAGATGGGATAACATTAATACGAATAGACTAGCACATATCATACTCCTTGATTAGATCAAGTAGTAGATCTTATAAGTTATAGACAAGAGTTGTTTAGAGATAACATGTGGATGCTTACTAAGGGTGGTAAGTATATTGGATTAACCTACTGTGAAACAATCATTTGGATATTCTATTCCAGTGTCAATGATAGTTTCATCATAACAATGGTGCAAATATTATTTGACTTGAAGTACTCAGGATATCTCAAATACTAATCCTATGCTTTGACTCCATTCATTGATGCCTTTCATGGGTTACTCATAGTGCGGTGATTTGGTTGTTAGGTTTTGATCAAACTGAATATACTCATGCATATAGATATAGAAAAACTAAAACCTGAAATGTAAGATGTTTACATACCTTTCTGACAATATTCTTTGTTCTTTAATCCTCTCTACGTCAGGTTGTCGTGAACCATAATGATCAACGTAGACCCTTCCATACGTGATGTTGCCATGCAATTTGTCCTTTTAATATCTATACCCCACTTAGTTCAGAGTATGTTCAAAGTGTCAACCCCTCGGTTTCTTTGCCTGCATTATAGCCCCATTGTTGTCACAATACAACTGCACTAGGTTAGCGATGCTCAAAACTGTTGGAGTTATGTGAATATAGTGCCCTAGAAAGCAAGTGTATTTACATATAACTTAATCTTCTTCCAGTTACTTTTGTAAAGAAAATATTTATTATTAATAAAGCAAAAGAGTTTGATTTTATTTGTATGAGCATTATATAACTAGCTATAATGTACCAAGATTCTTTTGTAAGTAATATATATATACATGGAGATGTATGGGAAACATTTATATTATTAGAATCTAAATTAGTTGATCCATAGTTGAATAATCAAGTTAATCGCTTGATTATTGTTTAGACTATAGTGTTGTAATTTATTTCTATGTAACTAAAGGAGTTTACTTCAAAGGAATGATGAGTTTCAAATCATAATAATAGCTGACTATCGATGATGGCACTATTAAATGAATCTGGAATTACGTATGTTTTTAAAGATTAAAGTAGACCGTTTCTTTAATTTTAAAACATACACTTTAGCACTCATTTATTATAGACTACAAACTTGATGAGTGACGAACTCATATGTGTTTCATTATAATTTTTTATATGATCGGAATGGATTTTTATAGAATATCAATCTATTGTTCGCATACTGGAATTATTAATTGAAACATGTATTAGGGAACGTTCACTCAAATGAAGAGTTTATAGTGATATCATCACTTCTAGATGTTTTACAAAGATTGGTGATTAAACTAGTGCCAATAGTTTGATGGACTAGCTACCCATCAAGTCTTAACACCAAGATGAGATCTTGTATATTAACCACCAAATAAAGTAACACGGGAGATCTATAAGGAAAAACCAACATAAGGGAAAAAGGTAATTTTAGCCATTATTTTGTGGATGGTTATAATATAGTTCATAATAGAGTTGGCAATTGGACATCTTATTTGAAACATGTGTTCTCATAATATTTAGTAATTCAAGAGTTCAACTAATTATCTTTAGTAGAATGACATTTGGTTAATAAGTTGGAATTAATTCTAATGAGATTAATTTAATTCTGGGCTGATTGGTGCTTTAATTATATAAGTCCAATTAGATTCCACACTTGGCTTCCAGGAAGGTTATCAAGAAAAGTAAGAAATATAAGCAGAGGTTACTAGAAATAAAAAAGAAAAAAGGACTGAATTAGATTCGGAATAATAATACCGAAATAATTTAGTTAAAAGTTAATTTAATTGGTGATTGAACCCAAGTTTTCTATATTATTTGGTGACAATTTCATGGTTTTTTTAATACTTTTTAGATCTTATTATCAGATATTATGCTTAATTTAGCTCATGAGTTCTTGTTTTGAATTAATGTAGTTCGAAGGTAAAATTGTCACAAATAATTAGTAATTGCACTCAACTGATTTTTAGGACAACTTATGTTGCAAACTATTATTTTTCATTACAGGACATTCAAGAAGTAGAGTCAAGAGTGAAAATCAAGAAATTCAAGAACACAAATCAATAAGGCAACAGACAAAGTTCACCGCAGTGAGGATAATGTTTCACCGTGGCAAAACCAAAAAATTCTTTAAGAAACCTTTTGGGAAAAGTTCGCCATGCTGAACTCACCATTTTGCCATGGTGAAACATTCAAATTAACACCATACCCGAACTATTTTTGAAAATATAACTTACCGTGTAAACCCGATTTGGCAACCTGCTTTTAAAAAATCTAGTTTTAGACAAGTTACAAAAACAGAAGGGATAGTTGGTAGAGACATCATCATCATTCCATCATCTTGCCACCCACGATTCCACCATAATGTTCTCTCATATCCCTCGCATTTTTCTTCCATTTTTTACTATCAACTTTTACTATAGGTACCTCTAATTCCTTCTCAGTTGTGAAGCTTCCTAGAGCTATGCTTAGCTAGGCGTTTCTTTCCTCTTGAAGATCTAGTAATGGCTAGAGTTTAATAAGCTTAAAGGGGAGTCGGTTAATCCATGGTTTAGCTATGATTTATAAATTCTTAGGTTTAGGATTTGTATTTTGTAGTTGAACGTACTTGGTTATGTTTTAATCAAATGTTGGATATTCATTGTGTTGTTTAGATTGGTTTATGCAGAACTTTGAGCTTAAATATATGAAGTCTCATATATGTCCATTTATGATCTTGTTGATTCTCTTTTATCTTGCATAGTTGTGTTTGATATTGAGTTGATTCTAGATTTCAATTGACTTGTTCCATGGACTTATCCATTACACACACTAAGAGCATTTAATAGGGTTTTATGAAATGAAGTCCCATTGATTAAGATCTTGGACTTAAAGAGTTCTTTAAGGTTTACCAATTTGAAACTTAGTTATTTCCACTCCCATCAAAATCAATTTTGAACTATGATATTCAAAGCACATTTTCAAGAGGATTCTATCACTCTTTGATCAGTTGTTTTAATCCTTCTGTTTTCTATTCCTAAAATTCCAAAAATACATTTTACATGCTTTTTACAATTCAATTTAGTGTAGTTAATGTTTTCAAAGATCAAACGCCCTTTTCACCCAATTAGCTTGAATTTCGTAACACATAGGTTAACTTAGTTCCATTCATTTTAGGTTTCAATTAAGTGAAATGACTTGAGGTTGCACCTAGATTGCAATCTTTGGATTATTTTTAATTTGACCTCTAAGTTGATTCAAACCTTTGTTCATATCCTTAGAGGTCAAATAAAAAATAATCCAAGGCTTGCAATATAGGGTGCAACCTCGAGAGGTTTCACTTAATTGGAACCTAAAATGAATGGATCTAAGTTAACCTATGTGTCACAAAATGCAAG
Organism: Erythroxylum reticulatum; assembly: GCA_025504915.1. Classification (NCBI taxonomy): domain Eukaryota; kingdom Viridiplantae; phylum Streptophyta; class Magnoliopsida; order Malpighiales; family Erythroxylaceae; genus Erythroxylum; species Erythroxylum reticulatum. The sequence goes on from JANSVA010108641.1 coordinate 8,134, forward strand.
CTAATTTGGTAAAAAGGGGGTTTTGATCTTTAAAAACATTAACTGCACTAAATCTAATTGTAAAAAGTATGTAAAATGTAGTTTTGGATTTTTGGGAATAGAAAACGGAAAGATTAAAACAAATGATCAAAGCGTGATAAAATCCTCTTGAAAATGAGCTTTGGTTATCATAGCTTGAAATTGATTTTTGTCCATACACTGATGATAATGCCTATCTCGGTCATATAGAGCCTCTCTCTTCTTCTACTGTGCTATCTCCTGGAAGAGAGTGTCTTAGAGATGGCAGAGATTCGTACAAAGTTTATCGACCTTACCAGCAAGTGTTTATAAAATAATGTGCTTAGGAGCATCCTAAACTGGATGATCATCCTCAACTGGTGCCGCAACTATAAAGGTTGCACCAATATCATGAATATGGAGGGAGGGAAGAGGTGGGTGAATGGTAGGTTGCTTTAGGCGATCATACTTAAAGAATGGGGATGGATCAAAATAGTTGTCATTATCAAACTTTGGGACATTATACGCTCGAAAAATTTTAGAGATAAGGTGAGAAAAGGTGATAGCAATGGTTAATTTCGCCGTAGTGATGGAGTCATGAAGGGCAGAGGTGATAGCGTCAGCTATATCGGCCGGACGATCAGTCATTGGGAGATAAAATGTGTAAGGCTTGTTGTTTGGTGACATAGGCTAGGTGAGTGGTTGGGAAGATATTGTTACAAACTAAATGTAGCCAAGGACAAGCCCCGGGTTGTAGATCAGATCATTTAAAGTAATGTTTTGTATAATGTGGCCGATGCCATTCTGCGCCTTCTTGACAGAGGGTGCGAATAACATCGACCATTGGGTTGCTATGTATAAGCTGATCATAATAGCAAAGGAGAATGTTAGGAAGATCAAAATGGTGATGGATACTAGCAGTGGTGAATGCATTTGGTGCCTTAATACCAAAAAAGTTAATTTCCATAGTATCATTGAATCGGGCGTAAGTGTAAAAATGGCAAACGAACTTACCGTTGCCATGAGTATGGGGTTTTACTAAGCCAGTTAACTGAGAAGCAACAAGTTACTGAGCGAAAAGATTTTCGAGGAGAGCTAAAAGAAAGGATCTCTCTTTAATGTAGGGCTTAGTATCTACTTTCTCATATAATTCCTCAAAAGTAAAACTATCGGAGGAATCAGACTCATTAGGACGTGTAGGGAGTTTAACTCAAGGTATTGTCCTGTAGAAAATCGACACCAAAACATAAACTAAGAAAATGATCAAAGAAAACTAAAAATGATAACCTGAACTAGAAAAGGCATAATCAACAATTTTAGGTAACCTAAATAAAATTAATATAAAGCAAAAATGGAAAAGAAAACAAAATGGATAATTTAGTCTACCCTAAACATTACAGAAACTAAGAAAAAGGAAGAGAAGAAATACTTACGAAGGATTGAAATATGTGCAGATAACTTATAAGGGAGAGAATGGGTTAAGGAGAATGGAGGATGGCTATGGCGAACAAGAGAGCATGTAACCAATGAAAAGATTTAGAAGTGTTATAAAGGGATTGGAGAGTAAAATAATAGAAAAGGGTTTGTTAAATAGGAAAGCTCAAGAACAAATAGGGGTAGAATGGTAATCTCATGAGTTTAAATTTGCACAAATTTGACTTTCATTGAGGTGAAAGCTGAAGTTCGTTGTGGCGAAGTTAACCCGAAGAACATAAATAGAAAAATATTAAATTTCACCGCGGTGATATGGAATTCACGCTTCAGTGAAATTAACCCAAAAGGAATAGAGAGGAACAATAGCAAGTTTGCCATGGCAACGTGGAATACATGTTGCGGAATAATTAACCTGAAAGCAACAAAAGGAAAGAAGGTCTCTTTGTCATGATGACCTAGAATCCAATCCGTGGCAAAATTAACCCGAAAAGAATAGAAAGGAATACTGGGAACTTTCTCCGCGGTGATGTGAAATCCACGCCACAGAGAAATTTACCCGAGAGCATAAAAAAGGTGTGAGGAACTTTTGTGACAGCATCATGGAATCCATGCCGCAGTGAAATTAACCCACGAGGAACAAAAAAAGTGTTATTGGGGACTTCGCCACAGCAAAAGATGAAGTTTGTCGCGACAAAATTAACCTAAAACTTGACAAACGTAAATGTTTAAACAAAGGAATGAGAAACATGACAGACAAACAAATGACACAAGCTGGGTACTCAGTAACCTTTAAGTGCATATACAAATTCATAAGGCACCAGATAAGCTTGAGAAAATAAAGTTCAATATAATTAATTATATCAATTTCCTCAAGCTTGAAGATATATCATACATCAGGCCAATAAGCACAACAAAAATAAAATAGGAGACAAAATTAGAAGGGTAATTATTAAATTGAAAAACTATTGATTAAACCAAAAGCTAACTAAATTTTCTACTAAAATGGTTTCTACCCCACACTTACTTAGCAAACTAATGCACCAAAACATGTCATAAGTAGTCATAGGGCAAAAGTAGGTAAACAAGTGAAGGAAAGAAACCATCTGGGAGTTATGGAGGTTTTCTGATTCTCTTGGTGAGCCTTTGATAGATGGCCAGGTTGTAGTCAAACAACTTCATCAATTTCCTTGTCAGTGTCAGTCTCCTAGATTCCAGATTCACCTACAATGTTAACAGAAAACCTTTCTCCAAGGGGGTTATCACTGAAAATAGAAGAATCAAGTGAATAAAGTATAGAGCTAAAGGAATCATCTTGGAATTCAAATTCAGAGCAGGCATCATCAACAACAATATCAATCATGTTAATAGCTAAAAGTGAGTAATCTTCATGAGGATGTTTCATTGCGTCATACATATTAAAACACACTTTTTGATCACCTACATCCATTATGATTATGCCTTCTTTCATGTTAATCATGGTGCTAACAATCCTTAAGAAAGGTCTCCTAAGAATCAGTGTGTCATCATGAACAAGTTCAAAAGACAGGTCAAGCACATAAAAATCAATAGGAGAGACTAAACCTTTGATCTGGACCAAAATATCCTCTATAATGCCCACAGGATGCCTAATAGACCTATCAGCCAATTAGAGTACTACAGTTGTAAACTTTAGAGTCTTGACTCCCACTGAAATGTAAGTGGACTTAGGTCTAACATTAATAGCTACCCCTAGATCTAACAAAGCTCCGCTATAGTAGCTTTACCTATAGTGCAAGGGATAGTGAAGGATCCAAGGTTTTGGCATTTTATCGAAATTTGAGGCTTAAATAGGGTAGACACATTTAAGTTAACTTGAATTCTTTCATTTGGCTAAACTTTCTCTTATGGGTACGCAGGTCTTGAAGGTATTTGGCGAGAGCAAGAACCCGTTTCACAAGATGAAGCAAAGGAATATTGACTTCAACTATACTAAACAAATCAAGAATATCTGTTTCATACCTAGTTTTAGTCATTCATTTGCTCATCAAATATGAAATAGGAAAAAGAAGGTCTTGGAGATTGACCTCCTTACCATTGACTTTATTAGTCCGCTTCTTGCTTGAATCACCACTCTCCTATGCTTGTTCGTGTTTGCTCTTAGAATTTGTTCCTTTGTTATGCAAAAGTGTGGTCTCCTTGTCCACTAAAAGTGCTCTATACTTGGAGCTTTCAGACTTCTTGAACCTTATCGGTGTGGAAGGCAACTCTTTATATTCAATCTCCTCCTCAACTACTTCGTCATCCTTATTACTAAATTTCACTTGCTTCCTAATTCAAATATTGATGGAATTTAAACTATTTAGGTTTATAACAGTGTTTGAAGGAATAGGGCCACTGCTCCTAGCTTGTTGCTCACTCATGTTATTAAATAGTTGAGTGATATAGGAGTTGATGTTTTCAGTCTTTATCTCCCATTGCTCCATTCTTTTCTCTAGAGCGTTGAATCTAGCAACATTCTTAGAAGAGTCCTGTTGAATCAGAGAAGCTATTGCATTAAACTGGTTGTTATTAGAATTCCTCTCCTCCTTTATCAATGCCATCATATTATGCAAGAGTTGGTTTGTATCTTCCTTTTGTGGAATGGTCAAATCTTGCTATTGGTTTTGGAACTAATTCGTGGAAAGACCATCCCCTCCATCTTGTTAAAATCTGTTTGGAGCTCTACTTTCTTCATTTGTCCAACCAAGTTTAGGGTTTACCTTCCATCCTTCATTATATGTATTGGAATAAGGGTCCCACTTCTGATTTGGCTAAGCCTAATATACAATAGATACCTTTTCATAACGGCTGGGACAAACTAGAAACATGCATCACTAAACCACAAGTGTCTCAACTAGGTGCAGTAAGATCCATGGGAGTTGGTGGATGATGCACACTCATATTCATTAAGTCTATAGTGATGAGGGATAATTGAGTAGTCATTTTACTCTCCGAAGAGTATACCTTAGAATCAAGACTTTCGATTCTTCTAGAGTGAACTGTTGAAGCTCCCAACTGATTTACTCCTCTAGAGTCCCTAGCACTGTATTGTTGGTGATTCAGAGCTATTTTCTTGATCAGATCTCAAGCCCCATCAGCAATGAGGTCTATAAGTGAACCTCCTAAGGCTGCATCCAACATAACCTCGTCAGGTATTTGATGGTGAGGGCATCTGGACAATAGATCCTGAAAATAGTTCCAATATTCGTAGAGGGACTCATTATAGTCTTATCATGTAGAGTAAATCTCCTTTCTCATTGATGAAGTTCTGGAGGTAGGAAAGTACTTCTCTAAGAACACCTTTCTCAAATTTTCCCAAATGTGGTAGACATTTGCCACATGTCTTGGAAGGCTCATATACCACTCCCTTGCTTTACCCTTCAATGAAAGATGAAAGACTTTCCGTAACACTTCATCTAGAGAAGCGCCCACTGGTTTTATGCTTTATCAAAATCATGGACAGTGATTGCAAATGGATGTAGGCCTCTTCTCCTATCGAACCATGAAATTTAGGAAGAGAGTTAATAAGCAATCCTTTATCCTTAAAGTTCACATCAAAATTAAGGCAAGCAGTAGTAAAAGGATGATAACTCACATAAAAGGTAGTAGCTTCCCTAATGGTCCTCCTTCTATGATTTCCATTGTTCTCACTAACTTGTTTTTTCTCCCAATTACCTCCATTATCACCATTCCTATGTTAGATAGCATTCAAGTTAGGGTTTTGTAGATAAGGTGGGTTTTCAGCCATTATCACACCTTCTAATGGTTCACTCTCACTGCTTGGCTGACTAGACTTTATTAAGATATTCTCCTCTTCAACAACTACTTTGCTTCTCTCTTTTTCTCTCCTCTCCTTTTTGATTTTTTTCAAACATCTCTCAATTTCAGGGTGGAAAGGTAGAAGTTTGGTTCTCTGAGGCATGCAAGGGAAAAATTCGAACCAGAATAAAAGATAACAAAATTGACTTGCAAGCACACAAAGTAAAATAAAAAGATGAGATGTGATGGATGCAAGTGTGTAGGTGTGTGAAAGTATGTAAAAAAGTATGTACACTAAGCATAAAATGAGCAAAAAGTTCAGTATTCTTTTGTTTGTATTTTCAAAATTTTAATGCTATGCCAAAAATGAAATCCTACACTATTGACAAGTATGAAGCTTAACTATCTAAAATGCAATAAAAAAAGGCTCCCAACCTCAGTTAGTAGCAAAACGACAAAAGTTAACATTGAGAATCAATTTCTTGGTTCCTGGGTAATGGCACCATTTGATTCAGACCTTTGTTCTTACTCTTGGAGGTCAAATAAAAATAATCCAATGACTACATTATAAAGTGCAACCTCGGGTCGTTTCACTTAATTGGAACCTAAAATGAATGGACCTAAGTTAACCTATGTGTCACGAAATGCAAGCTAATTGGGTAAAAATGTGGTTTTGATCTTTGAAAGCATTAACTGCACTAAATGAATTGTAAAAAGTATGTAAAATGTATTTTTGGACTTTTTGGAATAAAAAATGGAAAGATTAAAAGAAATGACCAAAGAGTGATAGAATCCTCTTGAAAATGAGCTTTGGCTATCATAGTTTGAAATTGATTTTGATCGGAGTGGAAATCATTAAGTTTCAAATTGGTAAACCTTAAAGAAATCTTTAAGTCCAAGATCTTAATCAATGGACTCCATTTCTTAAAACCCTGTTAAATGCTCTTAATGTGTGTAATGGATAAGTCCATGCAACAAGTCAATTGAAATGTAGAATCAACTTAATATTAAACACTACTATGCAAGATAAAAGAGAATCAATAAGATCATAAATAGACATATACGAGACTTCATATATTTAAGCTCAAAATTTTACATAAATCAATCCAAACCACACAATGAATATCTAACATTTGATTAAACCATAATCAAGTATTTTCAACTATAAATTACAAATCCTAAACTTAGGAATTCATAAATCATAGCTAAACCATAGATTAAGCTACTCCCTTTTTAAATTTATTGAACTCTAGCCACTGCTACATCTTTAAGAGGAAAGAAATGCCTAGCCATGCATAGCTCTGGAAGCTTTATAACTGAAAAGGAATCAGAGGCACCCATGGTAGAAGTTGACAGTGAAAAATGGAAGAAAAATGAGAGGGACATGAGAGAACACGATGGTGGAATCGTGGGTGGCAAGATGATGGAATGATGATGATGTCTCTGTCGACTCCCCCTTATGTTTTTGTAAATTATCCAAAATAGGTTTTTAAAAAACGGGTTTCCAGATTGGGTTTACATAGTAAGTTAAATTTTCAAAAATGGTTCGAGTCTGATGCTGATTCAAATGTTTCGTTGTGGTGAAAGTATGAGTTTGCCAAGGCAAACTTTCCTCGAAAGGTTTCTTCAAGTATTTTCTAGTTCCACCATGGTGAAACATTATCCTCACCGTGGCAAACTTTGCCTGTTGCCTGGTTGACCTGTGTTCTTGAACTTCATCATTTTCACTGTTGGCTCTACTTCTTGAATGCCCTGCAATGAAAAATAATAATTTGCAGTATGAATTGTCCTAAAAATTGATTATGTTCAATTACTAATTATTTGTGACAATTTTACCTTCAAACCACTTTAATTCAAAACAAGCACTCATGAGCTAAATTATGCAGAATATCTGATAATAAGAGAAAAAAGTATAACAAAAACTACAAAATTGTCACCAAATAATATAAAATATTTAGGTTCAATTAATTGGGTTTTAAGCCTATGATTAAATGTTGGGCTTATTCTAATTAAGTGTTAATTAGAAACCCAAAGTGAACATTTAATATTGGGCTATATTTTGGTTTGATTTAATTAATAAGATTAATTAACTTAAAATTTTTTTTAAAGACAGAAAAAAGAGGGCAAAAATCGAAATTACATGATGTAATTTTTTTGTTTTATGCAGCTAAATTTTATGGTTGCACATTTAACATTGAATTGATAAATATAAGGTGAGTTTTTATCATGCTTCATCATCATTAAATGGTTTATTGGTGTCTTCATTATATGGTTTAATAATCTTATCATTAAATGGTTTAATGGTTTCCATTTAATGTTGGCATGTAGAAAAACTTGTAAACCTTTTAGCATTCTTTTGATTAAAGAAAGGAGTAATGCATTTGATTTTCTCTCTCCCTTCATTCATTTGTTAACCGAAAATTGCTTTTTATTTTCTGTCTTTTCATTTAGCCATATTAAACAAATGAGAACGTCTCATTTGTTGCTCTCTCTCTTTCATTCTGAGAATGAGAAAGAGGTGGTGAGTTGGTTGGAATTTCTACATTCCTTTCTTTTATGACCGAATCTTAGCATTGAGAGTGTCTCAATTTTTGATTTCTTACAACTAAGGAAAACCTTTACAATATTTCTTCTGCTTTCCCATAAAAGGATTTTGATAACTAAGTTGCCCAAGGAGAACAAGTGTTAGATTGGATTTGTTAAGGATATGATAGGAAGGAGAGAATACAATAACAGGAGAGCATACTATAGCAAGGAGTCAAAGTTGTAGCTAAGGAGTCGATAAAAGTTCTATCATATTTTATGTTATTTATATTTCTAATATCGTATCATGGATGGATTAAACATATTGATTTACTATGCTTCCGCTATGTTTTGATTTCAGAAAAAGTTTTAGAAATCTACCGTTTATCTAAATCTAGTATGCTTTTGTTTTCGATCCAACAAGAACCATAACAAGTAGGATGAACTTCTTGATCCAAACCGCTTCCTTTGCCAGTTTTGAAGCTGCAATGTACGCTACCTCTATTTTTGAATCAACAATTATCTCTTTTTTGGAACTTTTCCAACTAACTAAAACACCATTCAATGTGAATAAATATCTAGACTGGGATCTGGAGTCATTCTTATTAGATTGGAAGCTAGCATCAGTATACTTGCTTACCATCAGATCACCCTTTCCATATACCAAGAATACATCTTTAGTTCTTCTCAAGTACTTAAGGATATTCTTGACAGGCACCTAATGACCCGCACTAGGGTCTGACTAGTATCTATTCGTAACAATTAGGGCATATGATACATTAGGTCTAGTGCAGAACATAACATACATAATTGATCCTATTGCCAAAGTGTAACACCCTACTCAAATAGGACATATCGCCAAACACACCGATGGTATCCAAGAGCATACTTTATAAGGGTGGTATGCTAGAATAGTTAGTCAATCAAACTCATTATGATTTTTTTTTCAAACATCACACGCATATATGAAAAATCAATAATCAATTTCGGCCCATTTTATTCAAAAACATTTTTTAACACAAGAGTTACAACCACTATGCAACTCATCATAAATTTACTAGTCAGATAGGCCCATTTCAGATACAAAACATTTTAGTCATAATGCCAGTACATTACCAAATCATTCATATACACATTATACATTATTTGTGAATACATATGTTGATACAAAATTAAAGAAATAAAAATGCAGATGCGAACTGGTCTTAACCTCGATATCTCACTCGAATATAGTGGCTAAACTCCAATATGTCTAACTAGAGATCTTCTTTAAGCATAAAAAATTATCCCAAATTTTAGTTTAGGTTTTGCAAACTTAGTGAGTGGACGATCCTTGATGGCTCACTCAATCATATAACACATCAATGCATACAATAACATATTTCACATCAATTCATCAATTCATCAGGTTGAGTTACATGCATTTCATATTCACTTAAAACATATATCATATTCAGAAATCAGTCAAACTATTTAATTCATACATATCAGATGCATATGCGGTGCTCATGAGACCCACTTTCAATTTGTGACTATTGTGACTAAGTACTTATAACTATCCCATATCTATTGTGGATACCAGGGTCATTGATAACTGTCCCATATCTGTTGGAGATACTAGGCTCATTATATATGGTAAGCCTTTGGCTTTTAATCACATTCTGAGCTTTAAGCTCTTTCTCTCTTTCTAAGATTTAAGTTCTTTTTTGGTGGCTACTCCGGTCACAACATCCTTTATGTTATTACGCATTCATGTAATGAAATGCATCAATCGCATAAGATCAGTCAGTCACTTTATTTCACTTTACACATGTCATCAGAGCTTGGTCCGACATTCAACACTTAGGTTGAAAATCACTTATTTCATTGATATGTACATTTATATTTATTTTAAAACTTGGTCTAACATTCAACAATTAAGTTAAATATCATATAGCTAATCTAATTCACATTCAATGAACACTTCCAATATTTTTCTTACATTAAACACCTTAGACATTCGATGTCTAGAATCAGTACAATCACATTCGCATAATCATTTAATACAGAATTTAAACAGAATAACCATTAAAGTAAGACCATCTAGGTCGACTCACAGTGTGCTCTAGATTAAAATTAGCTTATATGATTTAGAAATGTCTGGATGCAAACATTTTATCCTGCACATCAACATTATGCAATACACTTATTGCACACACATTATTAATTGCACAATCTTATGAACACTCAATCACATACATATGTATATGTGTTGTGTATAATGCATGCTCAATGGCAATCAGGGGTATATTATATAAATTTACATCTTATGCTCATTCTCATTTCATAATTCATTTATGTCTAATTGAACTTAGGTTTACACTTCATTTGTGCATGATCATTCTAAGTTCACCATTTAATCCTTATCCTTTATATATGACTAGCTTATTCTTAGGCTTACACCTCAAGAACACTTGGTTATTCCAATATTATAACTCAATTCCTTGTCATTCCTTTTCTAACATTATATGATCTCAGTATACCTAATTTTCTTTCACATTTACTTAATACATATTACTCAACTCCTTTGAATCATAACAACAATCATATGAACATCTTCATTCCCATTATACTCACTAAGTTATAACCTCCATTAGCACTTCAGACATATCACACATTAATTTCATAATTCAAGCATCATTCTAGGTTCAATCCAAGCTTCATTTAAGACTAATTGCAGACCAAATGGCAAGTGAATATCCATTAGGTGGACATTTATGTTCACTAGCGGACCTTTACAGGTCACTTCCAAAAATGTTAATTTTTGAGCCTCTAGACGTCAAAATTCCTACTCAAGGTCTTCGTAGAAGTTGTAGAAATCAAAGTCCTATTCAAGAGGATACTTAAATGACCTTACTCCGAGTTTTACAAAAAAAGTTATGCCTCTTTCCCTAACATATATCCATTTGCATCCTTAGTTTCCAAATTCTAACTCTTTAATTACAACATTCAAGACGTTATACTTAGTCTATCATTTCTATTTTAATACTCATCATTTCCCCATTATTGTAATCCATTTAAACTCAATATGTATGGACACTGAAAACAGAACATATGCTTATATATATTCATCATCAACTTTCTGCATACATTTAACTTCATTTCCACTTTCATTCCACTACTAACTATCACCTTAATTCATCTTATTTCAAGAGCATAACTTAACATCTTTGTTAACATAACATTCACCTTAATTATACCCTCAATTTACAACTACTAACATCTACATAACAACTCACCACTAATGGTCTTCATACTCTCAAAATAGAACACAAACACATGTACTCATCCATAAATTTACTACACCCAGTACTCAAGTCAAATTTTGAAACTCTTAAAGACAGAATTTAAATTTTATGTCTTCAGGAAAAATGTAGCCATATGTTTCTAATTTAATCCAAATAAAAATTATTCCATTTAGATATCTACAGATCAATTCATGGTTAAAATACCGATACATGTTAGTGGAAAATGTTATAGCTAACATTTTTCTAGCAGATTTTAAACCCCATTGACTCAATTAATTCAACATTATATCATTCCATAATCTATTACCCATCAAAACAACAAAGCAAGGCATTAATATACCACATTACACAATCCTGTTTTAGCATGCACCCATCCTCATTTTATGAACATTTAACCTCTAACTATCATCAAATATGCTTCATTTACTAATGCCATGAAGATTAATAAGTTACTTGATTTACCCTAAGCTTCTTTAATCACCATGAAACACTAGCACCTCCAACATATATGATCATCACTCTTTCAAGGTCGAATAGGTTGCTTCATTTAATAACAAGATGGAGAAGACAATGAATCTTTTAATAAAAATTGTGATTTAAATAAGTGAAGTGGCAAGTGTCACTTGCCACATGTCACTTTCTCATAGTCCTTTTTTAGTCTTTTAATCTACTAGTCCAATTATCTCCAATTTTCAACCCATTTTTCTCTTAATTTTCAATGAAACTTGTCATTAAATCCTAATAGCATTGATAAAAATTTCCACTGCCATTAGCCTTTTATTTCTATGACTATTCATCAATTGTTTTGCCACTTGACATTTTTCCTAGTTTAAAAATACCCATAAATTTCAGAAATTTTTATATTTCACCAAAGATTCTAATTCACTACTTATACACTCCAACTCAGTTTTTAAGATGCATAATCCATAATTCACATTATAATCGAATTAAAATGATCATTTAGACCTAAAAAATGTCAAATGAGTGCATGAACAATTCATTGTAATATGTGCAATAATCAAATTTCACATATTTGTATGTTAACATTGTACATAAGCATGAAATGCATTTTTCTAATCTCTCATTGCTATTTTCTCAATTATAGAAATCTAGGATTCTAACCCTTAGTAAGGAACGAGATGTTAAAATTCTCCCCCTTAATAAATTTCTTCCTTGAAATTCTTATCTGATTAATAAAAAAGGTAGGGGTATTGTTTCCTCGTATATTAGTCCTTTTCCCATTTAAATGTCATAACTCCAAAAATTTCTTCCACTTGACTATGATCAGTGGAATCATTCAATTTTCTAGTCACTTATTCAGATATAACACTATCTTAACTATTTCCCTCATATATTTAAAATTACTCACAATTTCACTTCCGGTATCAATAACATATATTTCAGATCATAAAAATATTTCTATTGGATCGAAAACAATAGCATGCAAGATTTGGCTAAAATGGTAGATGTCAAAACTTTTTCGAAATCAAAACACAATTGAAATAATATAACCAAATCAACATGTCTCAACCATACATGATAGAGTATAAGGAAAATAATTTCCATAAGAATAAGGTGGTAGAAATACACCGACTCCTTACTACAACTTTGACCCCTTGCTTTTCTATCCTTTCCTTGTCAATGTATCCTCTTCTTCTTATTGTGTCCCCATCCAATCTGATCTACCATTTGTTCTTTTTGGACAATTTGATTAACAAGATCCGTTGGTAAGAAAGGAGAAGAATTATTTTGAGGAGATTTTTCTTAGAAGAAAGAAGCCAAAAATGAGACCCTTCTCATTCAAGTTCTGGCTATGCATGCATGAGAGGAGAGAGTGAGTAAAAAATGCAAGAACACTTCTTACCCTCCTTGTCAATTTCAGTTATCATGAAAGAAAGAAGTGATGTGCATCCAATGCATCACTTCAATCTTTAATCAATCATAAAGAATCCAATAAGTGAGACTCTTCTCAATTGTTTAAGATAGCTATATAAAAAGACCAATAACCTAGATGAGACCTTCTCATTTTCAGTTATGGATGAAAGAAGGAAGAGAGGGTACATCAAGCGCATCTCTTCCTTTCTTTAATCAAATGAATGCAAAAAGGTTACAATAAATGCGATCATTAAAAGAAAACCATTAAACCATTTAATGATAAGATTATTACTCCATTTAACGATGATAAAAGCATGATAAAAACCATCTTTAATTTAGCTATTCAAAGCTAAATGTGTAGTTGTACATTTAGGTATAAAAAACCAAAATATGCCCTCCTTCTTTCCGTAATAACTTTATTTCAATTTAATTAATCAAGTCAAACCAAAGTCAGGCCCAATATAAAATGTTCATTTGGGCTTTTGATTAAAGTAAGCCCAACATTCAGTCATGGGCTTTGAAACCTCTATTTATATTTCTTACTTTTCTTGATAACCTTCCTAGAAGTCAAATGGGAATCTAATTTGACTTGGATAATTCTAGCTCTAATAAGCCCGAAATTAATTTATTCTCATTATAATTAATTCCAGCTTATTAACCAAATGTCATTCCACTAAAGACAATTAGTTGAACTCTTGAATTACTAAATATTATGAGAACATATGTTCAAATAAGATGTACAATTGTAAACTCAATTATGAACCATATTATAGCCATTCGCACAATAAAGGGTAAATTTACCATTTTGCCCTTTTGTTGGTTTTTCCTTCTAGATCTCCTATTTTACTCTTAATGGTGATTAACACACAAGATCTCATCTTGGTGTTAAGACTTGATGGATAGCTAGTCCATGAAACTACTGGCGCCAGTTTAATCACCAAATTCTATAAAACATCTAGAAGTGATGATATTACCATAAACTCTTTATTTGAATGAATGTTCCTTGATTCACGTTTCAATTACTAATGCCAACATGTAGACACTGGATTGATACTCTACAAAAATCCATTCCGATTATATCAAGAATTATAATAAAAACACATATGAGTTTACCACTCATCAAAATTGTGGTTCATAATTAAAAAATGCTAAGATGTGTGTTTTAAGATTAAAGTAATGAGCCACTTTTTTCTTTAAAAACGTACTTGATTCTGGATTCATTTAATAGTGTCATTATCGATGGTCAACTACTATCATGATATGAAACTCATCATTCCCTTGAAGTAAACTCTTTACTTATAAGCAGATAAATCGCTACACTATAGTCTAAACCATAATTAAGTGACCAACTTGATTAGTCAGCTGTGAATCAACTAATTTAGATTCTAATAATATACTTGTTTCTTATACAACTCCATGTATATGTATATTACTTACAAAGAATGTTTGCATCTTATGGCTAGATATATAATGCTCATACAAATAAAACCAATCCTTTTTTATTAATAATAAATATTTTCATTACAAAGGTAACAGGAAGAAAATTAAGTTATATATAAATATATTTGCTTTCCAGGGCACTATATTTACATAACTCTAACAATTTCCTAAACATATCCATGTAACATTGTGTGAATATAAAACATCTTTTATTGGTAATACTAACTCATAAGTCCATGGTCCTATTCTCACAATAATTTCATATGGACCAATTTATATTGGGCTTAGCTCCCCCTTTTTCTCAATCTAAGCACGCCTTGCCATAGCAATATTCTTAGAATTATTCCATCTTTCGCTTGATATTATGCATCTCTTTGGTCTTAATACATTTAATTCTTATGTTTGTCTCACTATAGTTCGTATAGTTTTTTTTATCTTTCTTAAATCACTTAATTTCTATCACATATTAATTTAACTTATCAATAAGATCTCCAATCGATTATAACCTTTGACCATTTTTAGGCCTTATTCATCATAATATAAAGGAGGATGACTTTTTCTGTCATATAATGCCTCAGACAGTATTTTAGCAATATCACTATGATAATGATTATTATGCTTAAAGTCAATTAAAACTATACATTGACCTCATGTTTCTATGAACTCCAAAATATAAGCTTTGAGCATATCTTCAAAATTTAAGGTTGTTTGTAACTCATATATACAGTCACTTGGTTCTACAACTTTAGTTGTTAATGCTATTTTGGTGTATTCCGACTATGATGTATATAATATAGGTTGTTATTTGTGCTTTCCCTAGTAATCTCTGCTTAATAATCTTTATCGTGTACATATGCTTCTTTAAATCATAAAGTATCATTTTCCAGTTTGAACTCAAAATTCGGATTCATTTTCAATTTCTCAGTAAGATTTAAAAATTTTGAATCCTTAATTTGGCCTTTGCTAATCTTTTCATCTGAAACTGATCTTAAATTCAATAGCTAATAGTACTTTGATTTGCCTAAAATTCATCTCAACATTCTATGCTCTTCATTGCATTATATTTGGTAATCTCAATATCTAAATTTGTGAAACACTGCTATTGCATTTTATATCAATGCGTCGGATTATAACACTAGCTATATTGGGAAATAGTCAATTGCACAATCATAATCTTTCAGAAATTCTATCCATTTTTTCAATCTCGTATTCGATTCCTTCAAACTAAATAATTACCTCAAACTTAAATAATCTTTATATTTATATATATTCAAATTGTTTTTGTATATATAATGTCTCTAGACCTTTCAAACAATCACTATTGCAGCAAGTTCTAAATCATATATCTAATAATCAACTCATGGGACTTTAATTGTCTTAATGCATATGAAATCACTTTATTATGATTTATTAGATTTCATCCTAATAGTGTGAAACATCATTGTATACCACAAAATCTCCATATCCAAACGTTATAATTAACATCAGTGTTGTAATCAATCGGTGTTTTAATTCCTCAAAATTCTCCTTACATTCACCAGTCATATGATTTACATGTTTTTCTTTAAACATTTTTGTCAAAGGGATAAAATCAGTAAAAACCCCTTAATAACTTCTGATAGTGTCCAATTTCTAGCTAATTCTAGAAACTCCAGACCTCTTATATATTCCTTGGAGTTTCTCACTTCTACAATACCTCTACTTTCTTTCAGTCTCCCAATATGCCATGTTCAGACGGTAAATGACCGAACATTTTATTTGATCAAGCTAAGACTCACTCTTATTAAACATGGCATATAATTATTTCTACCTTCATGATATGTAAATTTACCTCAACTATTCAAAAATATTCTCTTTACTTTTCTAATACACTCAAAATATCATGTACGATCTCAGTCACTAATTGATCCATGTAAGGTTGGAACATTTTATTCTTTAATGTCAAAAATGTTGTTAGGGCATTTGTCAACTCAACAGATATTGCCAAAACTCTATGTGTCCATGATTAGTTCTCATAATTCCTTAATGAGGTAATATTATCTCATGTTATTTTTGGTTTCCTAATTGACTTCTTTTCTCAAATGATTTTCTCCATTTACTCAATTTCCTTAGAATTCTTATTGAATTATTCTAATGTCTGTTCATTTAAACTAGTTTCTCCACTCATTTCAATTTATTCACAATATTAACTTCTTGAGTTGGTAACACATTCAACAAATCTCATTTGTATCTCCTACACATATTTACATAGAATATAATGTTCTATTCTCCTCACATTAGTAAGGGTTCCGCCTTAAATTCGAGAATCCAATCACGTAGTTAGACACTTTACATCAAATAAAACACACATACTCTTTATAAATTATTCAACTTCTTATATTTGAGTTTCAGTTAGACATGGGACTCCAATATTCACTTTTGATTCATTACATATTCATTTATGATTTATTAGTTCATTGACCATTTCTATAAGTAAACCATCTGGTTTACTTAACCTAATCGGGTGAAATTCTTCTTTAAAAGAAGGTTTCTTGTTACTGTCATTTATACTGTTCATGTAATATTTATCAATAAACTATAGTCGTCATTACTTATCAGCCATTCTTAGTTCCTCAAGAAGCTAAATTTTAACTATTTATAATATCTTAATAAGATTAACTTCTGTCATAACTTATATGATCAAAATATCCTTTCTGATAAGGCTTAGTGAAGTAATAAACAGATTCATTTACTCTTATACCTTGGTAGATATTATTAAGATCATTACATCTTACTTAGAAATGTATTTATGACAATTCACTAATTAATAACTTGTGCTAAGGATACCTTAATCTCATTTGATTCTGGACAACACTTCTCCTTTTGTGCCTATCCTTGATCATGGGGACTACGCCAAGATCATGCCCTTCTTCTTTTTCCTTAAATTCATCACCTATAGTAACATCCTTTACACTCTCAATATGTCCCCAATTGATCACTATAAGTACTTTCATGTGTTACTCTCATTCATCTTAGACTTTCAACTGTGGGGACTATGATTAAGGAATATTCAATAAGTCATAGATTGCTTCCTATATCATCTCCACACATATAATACATATGTGCTCAATATTCTCACTTGTCATGGTGATCCTATTATTAGATATGTACTCACAAAACTGAAGCTTGACAACTTTTACATATTGATATGTGCTTAATTATTGATATATTTAATCATTTACACTTAGCGATTATTGACATAAAAATGCTTAAGATATTCACTTTAATTCATATATGATTTTAGGTAGAATTTGGGAGCAAAGAAATTAAAGTGAGTCAAAAATACCCTATTTGGTATATTTTTTGAAGATCAATAGTCGTTTGTCTTCATGGAGTGGAAAAAGAAAATTAAAAGACGAAAAATGGAAGACAAAGAAAAAAAATTAAAAGTAAGCAGTATGGAAGAGCATCATGTTGTGCGTTTTATCTAAAAACGCACAAGAGAGCAACAAGGGAGGTGTCATTTTAAAGACACACAAGAGGAGCAAGGTTTCAAGTTAATGGTGACCCTTATTTGTTCTATCAACACATAACAGTAAATAAGAAGCCACAGTAGCGCTAGAGTAAAAACATGGGATGCAGGTGTTTTGATTCAAAACACAATGGAGAAGGCAGCACATAAGGGACTGAAGGTTTTAAAAGGGGCAACTTAAATTGTCTTGGAGGCGACAGTAGAGGAAAAAGACAGTGTGGCACTGTGCAAACGTGGAGGCTAGGTTGCTGCTTGGCTACGTGAAGAGAGGGAAGAGCAGCTAGCGCCTTAGAGAAGCAATGGAATAAATCAAGCAGGAACGATGAGCAGCTGCGTGAACAACATCAAAACCCAATCTTTAATTGTCAAATCAATCTACAATGGAGGCAAAGAAGGAGCAGTGAGGGCTGCACAAATGGGATGAACCAAAGGAGATTTCGGCTAGGGAATATCATGGGGAATGAAGCATTTTTTTAGTAAAGACTTATGAAGGGTTAAACATCCTAACGCCGGTTCGGAGGTGACACCAACGCCGACGACCTGGGTTAAGTATTTTTTATTATTTTGTCCTTTCTTTCTCTCATTAGGAATCGATAATGTTATCCTACATTAATTGATTTGGGCATTGTGTGTAGATAATTAGATTTTCGTTATCATTCGGTTATTTATGTATGAACTCGTTGGGTATTGTGAATTGATAATTTTAATGTGTTCATTGAATCATTAATTTCAAACCCATTGCTAGAATTTCGATATAATCCGTAATTGTTGTGTTGAAATTCATGTGTAGCGACTGATGATTCGTAATCATTAGGGATAACATGACTTAAGTTAAATGACGCATCGTATGTGGTTGTTGCCTTGATTAATTGGTTTTCCTAATTCGTAATGCTACTGCCTAATTAAATCTAGAGATCGTATCCTAGGTTGTTTGGTGGTTAGGTTTAATTAATGATCGTATCTTGATTAAACAAAACCTAAGGGAAAACTCAGGTTAATTTTTAACCCACGATTAATAATTGCTAGGAGAGGTTAAAGAACAACAAATTAATAAAATATGCTTAGTTAGGGTGTAAGCCGAGATTGAACCAAAGAACTAAGTCCCTAACGAATTCCCCACATTTATCATTTTTTTGCATATTTTCTTTAATTTATTTTTGTTAGTTAGATTCATTTTATTTTCTTCTTTCAAAATCCAAACCCCCCTTTTTCCTAAACACTGGTTAATTTCATTTCATAAACTTTGCACATATTCTCTGTGGGATCGATCTAGACTCCCCACTACTACAGTAGTAGTCTAGTTATTTTATTTTGACTAGCGTAATGACGCTCAATCACATATATCGCTATCATTATGTCACCTTTCAATTACAATTATATCATCATACATACATATGTTCACAATCAATTCGCAATTATAGATGCATAATTATCTTGGAATTCTAATCTCAATTTCACTAACATATTCTTACAATGGATCATAACTCTTGTCACATTAATCAAACTATCATTTCAAGTCTAAGTTCAACCTCTTAAGGTCATAAAGAATTTTATTTTCTTTTGACTTGACTTGTACACTTTAAATCTCGTCATTCATATTTATATCATTACTTTCCTCAATCAGTCTATGATAATATATTCACATCTATTTCACATTCAAGGATATACCATCACAGTACAATATTGATGTCATATTCGATGATACATCCATATATACAAATGTAGTGAATCTCTTTCTATCATGTTGAACGATATAGTATTTCTCATTTTTAGATATCCACAAAATTTCATTTTCTCACATTCTAACAAATCATTATTCTTCTCACTATTTCCATCAACTCAAACTCTTAACAAATGCTCATATGTTTGGCTCATGTAAATATTAATCAGGTCGGGGATCAATTACTACTACCTGCTATGACATGTCTAAAATGCATGTAACTTGACAAATGTTTGAAAAAATGCCCATGTAAGATACTAAATCTGGGCTTTCATACCAAATTATAGCACCTAATTCTCCTAGGGCATATCTCAAAACACACCGACGGTATTTGACAACATACTCGAGGGTGACATGGTAGAATAGTCAATCAGTCAAACTTATTATGATTTTTTTCAAACATCACACGCATATGCAAAAAATCAATAATTAATTTCGGCCAATTTTGTTCAAAAACATTTTCAAACACAAGAGTTATAACCATTATACAACTTATCAGAATTTCACTAATCACTTAGACCCATTTTAGATACGAAACATTTTAGTCATAATGCCATTACATTATAAAATCATTCATATAGACATTTTACAATATTTGTGAATACACATTTTGAAACAAAATTGAAGAAATATAAATGAAGATGCTTTCCATCAGATCCTCTTTTCCATTTATAGATACATTTACACCCTATGGAATTTACATCTAGTGGTCGATCTACAATCATCCATACTTTATTGATGTATATGGAATCTATTTCTAATTCCATGACCTTGAGTCATTTTTCTACATCAACATCATTAATAGCCTATATATAAGTGATGGGATTCGTTTCTTCTTAGTCTGAGATGGAAATTATGCCTTCTCCTTGGCCTAGATACCTGTCTGGTTGTCTGACACGCCTCCCACTACATCTAAGCACTACTTAATGTTCAAGTTACTTTTCTGATTCAACTCTTGAATCTATTTCGACATCTTGTTCTACTATATCCAAATCAACTCTTAGTTTCGATGAAATAGCTAACTCCTTTAGTACTACTTAACTTTTTCCTTTGTGATTTCTCATAAATTCTTCCTCCAAGAAGGTCACATTTGTCGACACATATACCTTCCTATCTCCAGGACTGTAAAAATATTACCCTTATGCACCTGCAGGATATCTACCAAACAAACATACTTCTGACCTTGGTTCCATCTTTGTAGATTCAGGCCTTAGAGCATTGGTTGGGTAGCCTCGAGTCCTTAAGTGTCGTAGTCAAAGGCACTCAAGTAGTCCATAACTTCCTATGTGTTTTACGTACTGATTTGGTTCAAGCAAAGTTAAGAAGATAAGTTGTTGTTTGTATAGCATATCCCTATAACGATTATGGAAGGCTAGCGTAGGATATCACCGATCTTACCATTTTTAATAGAGCCCTATCCCTCATCTCTACTATACCGTTCTGTAGAGGTATTCGAGGGCCTGACAAGTTGGAAACAATTCCATTGTCAATTAGAAATTGTAGAAACTCTCCAGATAAGTAATTACCACCTAGATCCAATTGAAGTTTTTTTGATGTCTTGCCTAGCTGCTTTTCATCTTTAGCTTTGAATTCTTTGAACTTTTCAATGAACTCACTCTTTTTATGCATCAAATATAAATAGCCATATTTAAAGTAATCATCTATAAAGCTTATTAAATATTCATAATCTTCTTTAACTTGTACATTTATGGGCCCACACACATCAATATATACCAGGTCTAACATGGATTCAGATCTCTTTCCTTTGGAAGGAAATGAGGCCTTGGTCATTTTTCCTTTATTATAAGATTTGCAGGTGGGCTAATGGATCACTATCCAAGCTAACAAGGATCCCATCCTTCTGTTGGATCAAGAAAAGAAAGCATGCCTTATTTGGAGAATCGGTAGATTTCAAAACCTTTTAGAATTCCTATTTGTAGTGGAAGCAATATATACAAATCACCATGCCAATCTATACATGATATGGTATAAGGATAATATTAAACATAAACAAGATAGTGATGTTATCGACTCCTTCGCTACAACTTTAATTCCTCGCTGCACTATCCTCTCCTTATTCTTATATCTAAAACCTTTGGTTTTGAATCCTTTTCTTTGTCAATCTATCCCTCCTTATTGTTGTATCCTCAACCAATTTGATTTACCTCTTGTTCTTCTAGGACAACTTGGTTAACAAAATCCTTTAGCATGAAAGGAGAAGAAATATTTGGAGGATATTTTTTTAGAAGAAATGAACCAAAAATAAGACTCTTCTCTTGCAAATTTTGGCTCACTCATGCATGAAAGGACAGAGAGATTCAATCCATGCAAGAACACTTTCTAACACACTTAATTTCAGTTATGCATGGAATGGAAGAAGAGAATAGTGTCCAATGCATCACTTCTTACTTTAATCAATCATCAAGCAGCCAATAAATGAGACTCTTCTCATTTATCTTAAATATGGCTATATTAAAAGACTATTAACCTAAATATGACTTACCAATTTCGATTAAGAAGGAAGAAGGAAGATGGTCAATCCAATGCACATCTTTCTTCTTGAATCCAATGAATGCTAACAGGTTATATGCCAACATTAAAAGATAACCATTGAACCATTTAATGGTAAGCTCATAACTCAATTTAATGATGATAAACCATAATAAAGACCATCTTTATTTAGCAATTTAATGTCAAATATGCAGCTTCACAATCTATCCATTAAAACCGAAATTACTACTACTTTCTTTAAAAATTTTGATTTAATATAATTAATCTAATCAATTACATTAAACAAAAGTCTAGCCCATTTCTAAATGTACACTTGGGCTTTTAATTAACCATTAATTAGTGCAATCCCAACATTTAATTATGGGCTTCTAAAACCTCAATTTATATTTATTTCTTAGCTTGAAAACCTTCCTTGAGGCCAAGTGTGGAATCTTATTGGATTTTGATAATTCAAGCTCCAATAAGCCTAGAATTAATTTATTCTCAATAGAATTAATTCTAGCTTATTAACTAAATGTCATTCTACTAAAGACAATTAGTTGAACTCTTGAATTATTAAATATT
>JANSVA010108642.1:0-10300 GCA_025504915.1 Erythroxylum reticulatum
GTCTTTCAAGTGAAGAATGTCGTGCGACACTGCCACTCACCACTCCTTCCACTCACGACATTCTTCACTTGAAAGACCAACTAAATTGTTTTGTCTTTCAGTCACTGCCACTTGTCACCTTCTTATGGTCCCATTTGGACCCTTATTCAAAACTAGTCTATTGGTCTCCAAATTTCAATCCAATTGCCTCTAAATTTTCAATGACACTTGTCACTAAATCCTAAAGTCATTTGTCACAATTTCCATTGCCATTAGATAGTAATTCTACTACCATTTATCATTTGTCTTGCCAATTGGCATTTTTCCTAGTCCAAAGAAATCACCCTAAATTTTCTGAAGATTTTCCAAAAATTCTCTAAAAAAATTCTAAATCAATACATATATTCTCCACATCAATTTTTAATGCTATAATTCAAAATTCTCACATAACCACATTTTTAACCATTTATACTCGGAATTATTCATGAATGCATGTATGACTAATTTCCTGTGCAAAAATTTTCACTATTCATATGTATGTGTATGACATTTTATGCATGAGCATGAAATGTGTTTCCTACTTTCTCAGCAATTTCTCTCATTTATTGTTTTTTCCTTAATATGGTTAGTGGGATGTTACAGTTTAAACAAATCATTTATTAGCCTTTGAAATGTTAAAGGAGAGTGTTTGTTAATACAAATGACATGACCAAGAACTCGTAATGCCTTTCATGTTCTTTTAAATCGATCTTCAGAATATCTTCCGGCTACATCTGAATTTGGTGGTACCTAGAACATAAATCCAATTTGGTGAACCAACTGGCTCTATACAATTCGTCTAATAGCTCTTCGATGAGTGGTATTAGAAATTTATCCTTCATCGTATGCTTGTTCATCTCCCAGTAATCCACGCATATACGCCTGGAGTTGTCCTATTTTTTATAAGAACCATCAGTGATGCATAAGGATCGTAGTTGTGGTAGATGAATCCCTTTTTCATGAAATCCCGTATAGACTGCTCTATTGCATCCTTTTGTATTCCTAAGTAGCGATATGGACACATGTTAATGGTATCGAATCCTTCCTTTGATTATTCTTGCAATTCAATAGGAGATGGTTCGGTTCCTGGAACACTGTTGATTGTAAAACAACTAATTTTATGCTCAAAACTGCAAGTATACGAGTCGTAACTTGTACTAAAAAGCAAATATCGATCCCACAAGGATTGTACTTAGGCATCACTTAATTCACGTTGCTCTTTGTTTAAGAACCAATTTTAATAAAATGAAAAATTAAACTAAATCAAACAACTAATAATGAACAAATGATAAAGCAAAAGTGCAGAAACTTGGAATTCAAGATTTAACAATTAAAGATCACTTTTTCCCTATCTTATCTCCCTCCTACCTTGTTAATTGAATTGTGCCTCACCTAAGATGTCTTAATCTATTAACTACCCTCTCTCAATGTGTAATTAATTGTCCCTAGCCAAATTAAATGGAGATGATTAAGCAATCTCTCAATCTACAAAATCTGTCCACCAATTAAACTAGTTATGAAGTTATCCTATGGGTAATTAACTAATTAGCCAAGATCTCTATCTAATTAATTAATTAACTAACCTGATGAGTGTAAGTCTATAGAGTGCCAATTCTCATTGTACAGCCCTACACAATTTACCCAACTCAACTTCTCAATATATTGCAAGGTATAAGCTCAACATTCATCAAAAGCATCATTCATTCAAATCAACAAAATAGGAGTTCAAAAAGTAGTTCAAAAGTAATCTCTACAAATAACACAGCCACTCATAATGTCATTAACATCCCCAATAACCAAACAATCCATAATAAAGATGCTAGAAGAGAAAAATGAAATAAGAACTAGATGAAGCAAAGTCCTCCTCTTCTTTGCCCAAATCTGGAAAATCTGGAGTTATTACGCTCTTTACCCAATTTGGAATAGAAATCTTGATTCTCTACCTCTCTCTAGGCTCTAAATCTGTTTTTTAGCTCAAGGAGACAAGTTCTCATGACACTCCCTTCGACCTTAGGGATTTGTGCCCTTATATAGTCATAAAAAGCTAAAAAAAGTGAAAATTGTGTGTCTCTTCAGGATAGGGATCCAACAATCGTAGCTTCTTGTCTTACAATTCCTCCACTTCTCTTCTCATCTCTTAGTCCCTCGCTCAATCACAAAGGTTTCCACCCTCCATTACTACGTTAAAATGATCAAATCTTACCCTAAATCAACATCAAACATATAAAAAAAACAACCATAAAGATCAAACTAAACAAAAACATATAAGATAAGTCCTAAAACACAACAATAATAACCTATTATGCAAGAAGCACATGCCAAATACTTAGAAAAACACACACTAATGCATAACTATCAACTTCCCCACACTTAAATATTTGCTTGTCCTCAAGCAAAATCAAACACAACCAATCAATTCCATCACTTCATTTTCACAAAGATCAAAACATACAATCCCTCAAAGTTTGGTCAACTCAAATCTCAAGCTACTACACATATAATGACTACTTTTCATTAGTGTACATAAGCAAACTCAACTTATGGCACCATCACTCAAAGATAAGTATTAACAAAAAATGAATCTTCCTCACGATTTCACTCATTTCTCTCAAGTATGTGATGGTTAGCGTTTCACTCAAGTCCCCTATAGGAAACTACACTTTCATAGGCTTGCTAATACACTATTATCCTCTATAATGATTACATGCATAAATAGATCAAAAAGACTTGCTTTGGGTTGTAATATGGTAAGGGTTAATATGGGTCAAACGAGGTAAAAGGTTTAACACTAACATTCATAAAGTAATAAGTGAACAAAGGGAAAATAAAACATATTTCTGAGATACATAAATGTAAATATACTGCTACTCCGCACTTATTGATGCTACTAAAATGTTCTTCCTTTTTCTTTTCTTTTCTTCTTCTTCTTTTCATAAAATTGAAGAAACAATGAACAAAATAGCAACTGAATGCAATGTGGATCTAAGAGTAGGAGTATCACTCAACTCATTTCGAAAAAAATATAGCAAAAATCCCAAACTAATACATTACGTAACACTCTACTAAGCTTGTGAATGGGTAGGCTAATGGGGTTTCAGGCCTTTTAATGTGGGGTGTTTTCAAGAAATAAAAGGGTTAAGGATCAACGAGGGTAGCAACGAATAATAAAAGGTAAGTCATTTAATCCAAAGGTTAACACAAAAAGGGACTTAATCATCTCTATTAAACATGCATTTGGTAGACTCAAACTGATTCAAACTAAGTTCTAAAGGTAATAACCTAAGGAAGCATCACATAAACAAAGAACTAAAATGACTATAGATGGATTCATATAGGCTCAATCCTCACATTGGCTCAAATGAAAATTCATTATGCATCTTTATACCACCTCGTTGCTCAAGTGTTAAATTCTGAGTAAGCTTATGCAACTAACTAGTTTTCATCACTCAACATGGTTCACTCTCTACTTAAGTAACCTAATCCAAGTTCATGCATGCATTCAATCTCATTCTAACTAGCATAACAGAATCTTATGGAAAAACAAATCAAAATGATTCAAGTGTGGTTCCATTTCTAAGCACAAAACAATATAAAACAATAACCTAGTATGCTTAAAACACACATCCTAATTAACAAAATGCAAACAGTGACTAAAACAAACTAAAACAATGCAATTGATAAAGCAAATGTCACCTCCCCACACTTGGATAACACATTGTCCTCAATGTGACAAGGAAACCATAAAAGGAAAACCCAACCTCAAACAAACAAGCAAGTAAAACAACTAACAAGATAAATAAAACAATATAAAAAGTAAACAGTAAGAAAGCTCATGGAGATTGTGCTGGTGAAGGCATAAGGGAAGGGACTTTAATGTTCTTCATTCGAATGAACTTGAGGAATTTCTTTTTGATGTATCATTGATCCTTATGCACTTGTCTCATCTGGGTGTCGAGCTTATTAATTTGTAGTGTCATTTGTTAATGGCTTTTGGCCATTTGGTTGAGAATTTGCTGGAACTTGTCGACATCTATTGCTACGGTTGGTTCGTCTTTAACTGTTGCTTCTTGGAGCTCTGGGGGAACCTATAAGGAGGATGGTTGAGAAGTGTTTGCATCCTTGCCCTTCTTGTTGTTAACATCAGTACGTGTCTGAAGATTTCGAAGCTCCATAGAATGAGGCTCCAAAATTTCAGAGCGTCTTCTTTGGAAACTTGGAGGTGCAGTTGGTCAGTTGGTATTCGGGCTACAAGCTTCTTTGGAGCCATTAAAGGAGAAAATTCTGCAAAAATAGTCAAGAGAGAGGTGAGCACATTTTTTAGACAGAAAAACTTACCAAATCCTTAGATTCTTGAGTGGTTAATGTGAAATAAGTGTTAAAGGAGTGAAAATGATGGAAAAATTCGAGAAAACATCAAGATTTGGGGGAAAGATGAAGGATTTGTGACACTTGGGTAAGTGGGTGCCAGTTTTAGAATGAGAGAATGTGAAGAGAAGAAGAAAGAAGAAAGAAGGAGGGATTTTTAAAATCTTTTGGCTGGGGATCCCACGATTATAAGAATCCCTGTGCTTCACAAAATCGTGGGTTAAGGCTCCAAAAACTTTCTGAAGAGCCTTCCCACGTTCTTAGGAAACAAACCCACTCCCACAATCATGGGCATTCCCACTTTTCCAACTTCTTAGCCCTCTTCCAAGCTTAGCATGCATTCCTAACATTCAAATAACCTGCAAACACATCAAAATCACATAACCAATAAGAAATTTGAAGAGAAAACATGTTAAAACTCAAACAGAACCCAAGTAAACACCAAGAAATCATAGCAAACTCAAACCAAACATAATCAAAACCAAATAAATCAAACAAACAAGTAAACAAAGACAAGCAAAAGAAAGATAAACATGATCAGTTAAGGTCATTAGCTTGACCATTCAACATGAATTCATGAAAGAGTGGAAGAAAGGAAAGAGATGACTTCCCTTTCTTATGAGTATTTCCCTCTATAGTATGGCTTGCATCTATGCCCATTGACCTTGAATGCTCCACCCTTGTCATTTTCCAAGTCCAAAGCTCTATGGGGAAACACTTGAAGGATCTTGAAGGGTCTACTCCGTCTTGACATGAGCTTTTGGGGAAATAACTAAAGTCATTAATTAAATAAAAGCACCAAGTCCTTAAACTCCTTTTTAATGTAAGCATTATGCCACTTTTTTGCTCTTTCTTTGTACAACTTATCATTTTCATAAGCTTCAAGTCTCAACTCTTACAATTCATCAAGTTGTAACCATCTCTTCTCACCTGCTAGCTTTCACTCCATGTTCAACTTCCTAACGACCCAATAGGCCCAATGCTCCAACTCCAATGGTAAAGGGCAAGCCCACCAATAGGTACCACACCATATCGACTTGTGTATGGCAAGCCTTATCATACATAAGTCGATATGGTGTGGCACCTATGGGTGTTTTGAAAGCTATCCTTTAAGCCCATAAGCTGTCATCTAGCTTCAAAGCCCAATCCTTTCTTGAAGTGCTCACTACCTTCTCTAAAATCTTCTTCAACTTTCTATTCACCACCTCCACTAGGCTATTAGTTTAGGGGTGTTAAGGGGTAGCCACTTTATGACGAACATTGTATCTTCTCAAAAGAGCCTCAAAGATTTTATTGCAAAAATGGCTCCCTCAATCACTTACGATCACTTTAAGCACCCCAAATCTAGTAAACATCTTCTTAATGAACTTTTGAACCACCTTGCCATCATAAGTTGGAGTAGCTATAGCCTCAACCCACCTGGAAATATAATCAACCCAACCAATATGTAAGTCTTACCTAAGGAGGATGAGAATGGTCCCATGAAATACAAACCCCACATATCGAATATCTCTACCTCCATGATGTTTGAAAGCAACATCTCATCTCTCTTCGATATATTGCCCATTCTTTAACACCTATCACACTTCAGCATAAAATCTCTAGCATCCTTAAACAAGGTTGGCCGATAAAATCCACACTGTAAGATCTAAACAGCAGTTTTGTTAGCTCCATAATGCCCTACATAAAGTGAGCTATAACATTACATCAAATTTTCAGGCATTTCATCTTCAAGGAAATACCTACGAATCATACTGTCGGCGCATATCTTATAAAGTACAAGTTCATCACAAATATAGCGAGAACATTGAAATAAGAAGTGCTTCCTTTGTTGATATGAGAGATTAGAAGGAAGAATACCACTTGAGAGGTAGTTTGCAATATCTGCAAACTAAGGACAAAAAGGATTGTCTACCATCATTAGAGCCTCATTAGGAAAGCTCTCCTCAATTTCCTCTTCTTCTTCATGATGACCCCTTTAAGTCGTGATAGGTGGTCTGCTACAAGATTTTCTACTCCCTTCTTGTCTTTAATCTCAATGTTGAATTATTGGAGCAGAAGCACACACTGGATGAGCTTAACCTTGGCATCCTTCTTGGTAAAGAGATAACGTAACGCCACATGGTTTGTAAAAACAATAACTTGTGAGCTCAAATGATAAGAATGAAATTTCTCACATGAAAATACCACTACAAGCAATTCCTTCTCAATAGTGGTGTAGTTCAGTTGTGCTCCCATCAAGGTCTTGCTTACGTAGTAGATGGCATGTAGCATCTTCTCCTTCCGTTGGCCAAGTACACAACCAATAATATGGTCACTTGCATCACACATAATCTCGAAGGGAAGAGACCAATCTGACGATGTCAAAATGGGTATTGTTGTAGGTGCCTTCTTTAACCTGTTAAAAGAATCCAAATAATCATCATCAAACACAAAAGGCACATCTTTAACTAATAAATTAGTCAAGGGTCTAGCAATAAGAGAAAAATCCTTGATGAACCATCGGTAGAACCCTGTATGACCAAGGAAGGCTCGAATACCCTTGATGTTAGTGGAAGGTGGTAGCTTTTCAATCACTTCGGTCTTAAATTGATCCACTTCAATCCCTTTGCATGAGATGTTATCCCAATACAATTTCCTCTTGGACCATGAAATGACACTTCTCCTAGTTTAAGACTAGATGAGACTCCCCACATCTTTGAAGCACTCTGTCTAAATTAAACAAGCAATGATCAAAAGAATCTCCATAGACAGAGAAGTCATTTATAAATTCCTCCATGAAGTTCTCATTCATGTCCGTAAATATGGCCACCATGTACCTTTAGAATGTGGTAGGTACATTACATAAACCAAAAGGCATCCTTCGATAAGCGAAAGTCCCGTAAGGACAAGTGAAAGTGGTCTTCTTTTGGTATTCTGGGTATATAAGCACTTGATTGTACCCTGAATATCCATTAAGAAATAGTAAAAAAAATGGCCGACCACCCTCTCAATCATTTGGTCCATAAAAGGTAAAGGGAAATGGTCTTTCTTGGTGGCCAAATTGAGCTTCCTATAATCAATACACACTCGCCAACCTATGATGGTGCTTGTAGAAATCTTTTCACCATTTTCGTTCTCCATCACTATCATACCACCCTTCTTAGGCACACATTACACTAGACTCACCCACTCACTGTCTAAAATGGGTAAATAATCCCTGCATCCAAAAGCTTCACTAACTCCTTCACAACCTCTTGCATGTTTAGATTTAACCTTCTGTGTCAATCCCTCACAATTTTACATCCTTCTTTATATATTAATCCTATGCATCACCACATTGGGGATAATCCCCCAAATATTAGAAATTTGCCACCCATGGCTCTCATCCTCTTCTTAATGGTATCCACCACTTTCTCTCCTTGCTCACAATCCAATTGGTTGGAGATAATGATGGGTAGGGTATTGTTCTTTCCTAAAAAGGTGTATCTCAAGTGGGAAGGTAAGGGTTTAAGCTGTAAAGTAGGGGGCTTAACAATGGAAGGTGGTGTGGGTGTATCTGTTCTCTCCAACTCCTCTAGCTCAACTTCCTCACATAATTCCTCTTCTCTCACTCTCTCATCCTTGTGCACTTCAATAACTTCATCAACTTCCTCTTCAACCTCCTTCACACACTCATCCACAACATCAATTTTCATACATGCAGTACCATCCATCAGTTTCTTCAAAGATTTAGACATGTTAAACTCAACCTGCTCATCACCAATTCTCAAAACAAGTTTTCCTTTATGCACATCAACTAATGCCCTACCAATATTTATAAAGAGCCTACCCAAAATCAATGGACAATTTCTATCAGCTTCAAAATTCAATACAACAAAATCAATAAGAATGATAAATTTATCCACTTTTACCAACACATCTTCTACAACTCCAAATGGCCTCTTGATGGATTGATCCACAAGTTAAATTAGCATGGATGTTGGTTTGACCTCTCCCAATCCCAATTTCCTGAAAACAGACAAAGGCATACTTGCACTTAAATCATATAAGCATTTAGAAAATCCAAAGTCACTAACAACACATGGAATAGTAAAACTCCCTGGATCATATAGTTTTGAAGGCATTGTGCTTAATATGAACGAACCACAATTTTTCATCAAAGTTACCGTCTAATTGTCCTCCCAAGTGCATCTATCTATGGGTTTGTCTTTAAAAAACTCCGTATACTTAGGCATGCACTCCAAGACTTCCACCAATGACAAGTTAATCTTAAGCTTCTCCAGTTTCTCTAAAAACTTGGAAAACTGAGTGTTCACCTAATGTTGTCTCACCCTTTATGAATATGAAAGTTTAGGCCCATAGGGTGGTGGTGGTATATAAGGCCTCTCTTCTTCTATCTCCTTGCATTTCCCTTTTTCTTGGCTATCCTTTTGCACATTTGGTTCCTTCACATGCTTGCCACTTCAAAGTGTAATAGTCTTGAGTTATTCCTTTAGGTTGGCCTCAGCATTGCTTGGTAGGCTACCTGCATTTCTATAAGACAAAGCATTAGCAAGTTGACCTACCTGTACCTCTAAGTTATGGATGGATGAGACATGGTTCTTCACAATCTGATCAAACTTTGCGTCCATCCTCTGTTGACTTTCCTCTTGGCTTGAAAACATCTTCTTTTGGTTCTCTTCTTGATTTTTTGGACCCCAATACATCCATTAACTTGTCCATTTTGCTCTCCAAAGACCCAAGTTCATCTTGCTAAAATCTAGGAGGTCCTTGCGATCTTACTTGGCCATCTGTATTGTTAGTACTCTAAAAGAAATTTGGGTGGTTTTTCACCCCAGATTGTAGGTGTTAGTGTTAGGCCCCTCGGGTCTCGGTATTTATTATGAGGCTACAATATGAGATGATCACGTAAGGATCATGTGAGAGGGAGGCTGAAGCCTTCATAACATAATGGGAATAATAGCGTCAGCATTGGTAGGTTCGCCAAAGCAAAGAAAATGTTTCGCTGCGGCAAAACTCAGGAAATATTTCTAAGGACCCTTTGGGAAAAATTCTCCGCGACCAATGTCTGGATTCATCGAGGCGAAGTTCGAAGGTTGAGCAAACATCCCCTTAAGGAAAAAGGCATCGCGGCAAAATTCTAACTTCATCGTGGCTAAATTTCCATGTAAGACCCCACTCTTATAGGTCACGTACCTGACATCCTGAGTGATATCCAATACATATCTCACGAAGGTGGCATGTTAGAACAGTAAATGGTCGAAACTCATTGCGAATTTATTTTAAACAAGCATACAATATGGGTGTTTTGACGTCCTTAGATATTGTTATTGGCGGATCGTTATGATTGCTCTATGCACATTTGTACATTTTAATGTATTATGATAGTGTGATGGTTCATCAATAAAGATGATCATCGTTTATTTTCAGTAATATGTGTTATCATACATTGTCATAATACGTATGAAAGTCTTAAGATTTGTGTCGATCTTAAGCATTTAAAGGTCATTGGGCATATATACAGATTGACCTTGTGCCTATGTCATTTAGACTCATACAATTTTAGTACGGGTATCCATAAAGTTGACATGACATAAGAGGATATAAGTTTTTAATCCTATAAAGGTGTTCTCTAATGCAGTTTAGCATTTGGTGAAAGAAAACAAGTTTTCTCTAATGTTGTTTAGCATTTGGTGAGAAAAAACCAAAGTTATGAATACAGTACCGGGCTCGGTATCGGATTGAGTTTTGGAAAAGAACTGTATCAGTACCGATCAGTACCGGGTACTGTTTCGGGTAATTTTTAAAATTTATGAAATAGTCCCTAAAATTTTAAAATTTGCAAAATAGTTCATTGGTATATTGTACAGTTATACTGTATACTTTACTAGTTTACTGTTTACATCAACCATGTTTTCAAAAATCTTAATAATAA
>JANSVA010108673.1:0-10298 GCA_025504915.1 Erythroxylum reticulatum
ATATCACATACTATTTGCATCCATTTATCCATTCATCTCATGAACTAATAGGCCACATTTGATTGTCCATCCTAGAACATACATAAAATTACAAAGGTTTTAGGCCTAAATATTTCATCTTGGACTTGGATCTTCCACGTCGAACTCTTAATCCACATGAACTGGCCCATTCAGTAAAAAATGATTAATGACATTTTTATAAAACCAAATTTTTTCACTTTGAAAAAAAATTCCACCACTTGTTTTTGGTAAATCCAACACTCAAAAAACATTTCAACATTTGTATTTGATAAAACTGAAACTTTGTTAAAACAAAAATTCCAGCACCTTGGTTTTCATAAAACTGAAAATTTGTTAAAACAAAATTCTAGCACTTTAGTTTTCATAAAATCGAAACTTTGCCAATACACCAAAGGATACACCGAAACCATTACCTATTCTTCTCTTCGATCCATGGTTGCCCCATCTTCAATATGACAACATTTTGTACATTACAAAAGCAAAGAAAATAGAAAAATGAAACCAAGGAGGAAACATGACGATGATAGGAGACCCTCCTTGTTATAAACCAAATAAAGAAAACTTACAAGGTAAAAATGTATTCTATGGACAACCAAAAGAGCAAACATACACCATATATATTTCTATCACATAAAAAAATGCATCATACAAAATTTTAATTTACAACCTATACATCACATATAGGAACCGAAATCATGCACAATGACATGTCTCTGATACCAATTGTTGGATCGAAAACAAAAGCATGCAAGTTTTGCTTAAAACGGTAGATTTCAAAACTTTTTCGAAATCAAAAGGCAGTGGAAATAACATAACCAAATCAACATGTTTCAGCCAACATGATACAATATGAGGAAAATAATGCACATAAGAACAAGGTGATAGAAATATACCGACTCCTTACTATAGCTTTGATTCTTCGCTTTTGTATCCTCTCCGAATCCTTGCTATAGCTTTGACTCTTTTCTATCCTTTCGTTTTTCAGTGTATCCTCTCCTTGTTGTTGTGTCCTCGAGCAATTTGACCTACCACTTGTTCTTCTTGGACAATTTGGTTAACAAGATCCTTTGGTGGGAAAGGAGAAGAAATATTTTGATGACATTTTTCTTAGAAGAAAGAAGCCAAAAATGAGACCCTTCTCATTCAAGTTTCGCTATGCATGCATGAGAGGAGAAAGTGAGTCAAAAAATGAACACTTCTTCTTTCCTTGTCAATTTCAGTTTTACATCAAAGAAAGAAGTGTTGTGCATCCAATGCATCACTTCGTTCTTTAATCAATCATAAAGAAGCCAATAAATGAGACTCTTCTCATTTGTTTAAGATGTCTATATGGAAAGACCAATAACCTAAATGAATACTCTCATTTTCGGTTATGGATGAAGAAGGAAGAGAGAGTACATCAAATGCACCTCTTCCTTTCTTTAATGAAATGAATGCTAAAAGGTTACATTACATGCCATCATTAAAAGACAACCATTAAACCATTTGATGATAAGATCATTACTCCATTTAATGATGATGAAATCATGATAAAAACCATCTTTAATTTAGCAATTCAATGCTAAATGTGCAACTGCACATTTAGGTATAAAAAACCAAAATATGCCCTCCTTCTTTCTTTAATAACTTTAATTCAATTTAATTAATCTAATTAATCAAACCAATCCAAAGTTAAGCCCAACATTAAATGTTTATTTGGGATTCTAATTTAAGTAAGCCCAACATTCAATCATGGGCTTTAAAACTTCTATTTATATTTCTTACTTTGTTTGATAACTTTCTTAGAAGCCAAAAGGAGAATCTAATTGGACTTATATAATTCAAGCTCTAATAAGCCCGGAATTAAATTAATCTCATTAGAATTAATTCCAACTTATTAACCAAATGTCATTCCACTAAAGACAATTAGTTAAACTCTTGAATTACTAAATATTATTGGAATAAATGTTTCAAATAAGACTTCCAATTGCAAACTTTATTATGAACCATATTATAGCCATTGATACAATAAAGTGTAAAATTACCATTTTGCACTTATGTTGTGTCCTTCTAGATCTCCCATTTTACTCTATATGGTAATTAACACACAATATCTCATCTTAGTGATAAGACTTGATGGGTAGCTAGTCCATCAAACTACTGGCGCCAGTTTAATCACTAAACTCTGTAAAACATCTAGAAGTGATGATATCGCTATAAATTCTTTATTTGAGTGAATATTCCTTAATACATGTTTCAATTAATAATTCCAACATACAGACACTGGATTGATACTCTGTAAAAATACATTCTGATCATATCAAGAATTATAACGAAACATATATGAGTTCACCAATCATCAAGATTGTGGTTTGTAATAAAACATGATAAGGTGTATGTTTTAAGATTAAAGTATTCTTTAAAAACATACTTGATTTCAGATTCATTTAATAGTGTCATTATCAATATTCAACTAATATCATGATATGAAACTCATCATTCCCTTAAAGTAAACTCTTTTACTTACACAAAGATAAATTGCAACACTACAGTTTAAATCATAATCAAACGGCCAACTTGATTAAACTGTGAATCAAGTAATTTAAATTCTAATAATATACATGTTTCCCATACATCTCCATATATATGTATATTACTTACAAAAGAATATTGGTAACTTATCGCTAGATATAAAATGCTCAAACAAATAAAACCAAACTCTTTTGTTTTATTATTAATAAATATTTTCATTACAAAAGTAACTGGAAAAAAATTAAGTTATATGTAAATACATTTGCTTTCTAGGGCACTATATTTATATAACTCCAACTAGGTGTTGATCCCTCGAGGAGCTGTTGAACTAATCTAATTCTAATTTATCTAAGGCTTAAAAAACTATTAAAAAGAAAATTTATGTAGAAAAGTAAACACGTGAAGATGATTGATTGGAATAAAAATGTAAATTAATGTACAAGAGAATCAAATTGAGCACCATCAAATTAACAATGAAATCACATAAGGAAGATTAGCCGATTATGAGAAGGGGGATTTATTTTATCATTAAATGCTAACATGATTACTTTTGAGTTAATATGTTATCAGTCCTAGGCTTTTGAAGGGTGGATTACTCTCTCTCAAGTTATAATCATTAAACCCTAAACCATAACTCTTAATTAAATTATAGACATTGCAATCTCTCAATTAACAAAAAACCTATAATTCCAATTAGATCTTAAGCCTTTTAATAGACAACCTGGTGCTCATATGAGATATCTCTTCGTTTAAATTCCTGATTTGATTATTTGCGTGATCTATTAAATTGTTAAACTCTCATTACCTAATCTAATCATTTTGCTATTGGTTCTCTCTCTCGATTTATTACCGAAGAATGCAAATACAATAAATAATCATAACACGCAATGTATTAACATCAAAATAAATCACATTAACATTGATAAAAGAATGAATCCTTAAAGAAGTTTAGAACATCATCATAAAAAATCCATCACTATCAAACCCATCTTGTGCATTCAAAAGAAAGAACAATAAAGATGAAATGAAAAGTGACTTGGAAGGGTTGAAATAGAATGGAAAGATGGAAGCACTGTAGCCCCTTCTTCTCCTTCTTCCTTTCTCCTCCTTCTCTCCTTTTCTTCTTCTTCCCTTAGATCTTTCTCAAAGTGGAAGAGGATGGAGCCCCATTTTAGGTCTTGATTCTTTTCTTCATATACTTTTTCATTTAGGGCAAACATTAGGGTTTACCTAGGCCCAAAAGTCCAAAATTTCCCTTGAAAAGTCGCATTTTAGAAGCTAATATGTGTCTGCTGTTGCACAAGTCATGATCGTGGCACTCAATTTTTGCTCTTTGTCATAATCGTGGTAGACCCACCAAGCTTTTACTGTGATCATAGCCCTAGGTCTTGTTTCAGGTTTCCTTCGAATCTTCTTCATTCTTTGATATCTGATCTCAAACACTAACAAACAAATCAAGGAACCTCAAATATATAAAATTAAAGCTCAATAGCGGGCTTTGACCCATATAACACTCAAAACATAAATATCTAACCAATTAACACAATTTTAAATGTAAACATACATGAATCAATTAATTAACCAATAAAAATGTAATAAAATGCCTATTAAAACATCACACAACCTAAAACTATCAGATGTCCCCTTTGTTCTTATATAGAGGAATTAATATACCAAGTCTCCACTCATTTAGCATTTTGATAGACTTAAGATTCACATTAAAAAACTTAGCTAGAAAAGTAAGACCCTCTTCTCTTAGGCTCTTCCACATCTTTATAGGTAACTCATCTAGCACTACTGCCCTTTCACTTTTCATCTCCCTCAATGCCTTTTTAATTTTTTCCTTGTAATCTACTAACCATAAGTAAAGTAACGAAACCTCTTAAATGTGCTAAGATTACCTAGAGAGATATTATCCTCTACGCCTTCATTAAAAATTCTAAAGAAGTACATCTATCATCTTCACTTCATTTCATTTTCAGCCATAAACACTCACCCTGCTTCATCTTTTATACAATGAACTTGATCAGAATCTCTCACTTTCCATCCTCTAGCTCTTGCCAACTTAAAAAAAATCCTTTTCATCATTTTTAGTTTCCAAATGTTGATATAATTTCTCGTAAGCAGTGCTTTTAGCTATTGAGATTATCTTCTTTGCCCCTTTCTTTGCTGGTTTATAACTCTCTTTGTCAATTACTCTCTATACCTCTCTGGTGCTATCTAGTAGGCCTTTATAGGCACCCTTCTTAATCTTAATCTTTTCTTTTACAACTTCATTCCATTGTTAATACTCCATATTACTATCCATAGGCTCTTTAGAAACACCCAAGATTTCTTTAGTGATATTTATTAAAAGATTTGCTACTCTCTCCTACATCAGGTTAACATCTCCTTCCAATTTCCATTTTTCCTCATATATTCCTCTATCCCTAAATGGCTCCACTGTATCCTATTTCGAATTCCACCATCTAACTCTAGTATCCTCCTAATACTTCTCTTCTTCCCTAAACCTTAATTATAAGAACCAAAATAAATAATTTATGTTGAGTTAAAAAGAACGTGTTAGGTATCACCTTACAATCCTTACAACTATATTGATCACTCTGCCTTATAAGGAAATAATCAATTTGATTTTTCAGATTCTACTCTTAATCATCACCAGTTGTTCCTTGTTTTTCTTTAAAAAATAGTTGAGTATCACTAACTCAAATGCTACTTTGAGATCTAATAAAGATGTCCCATTGTTGTATCTATCACTGTACCTGAAACCTCCATAAGTCCTTGGATATCCGTCTAAGGTTATGTCTAGAATTGCCACTTAAGTAGTTTGTTCAAGCCCTAATTGAGGTGTATAAGCACACACCATATTTAAATCAACACCTCTCACCATAATATTTGAGTACATAATCCTATTATTAGTCCTTTTTACCACCACAACATAGTGTATAAGTTCTTGGCCACTAAGATACCTACCCTATTATATCTTCTTAACACCCTAAATACTAAACTTTGAACCAATTAATCTCTTTCTCTTTATTGTCGTCCACTTTGTCTCCTAAATTCACACTTTATGAATCTTAGATTTGGCTAAAATTTTCACTAATTCCAAAGACTTTCATGTAAGGGTCTCAATTTTCCAAGAACCTATCCATAATCTGTCAACATCTTCTGTACTCCTATATCCAAAACTCAAGAGTTGCCCTTGTTTTATCTTCAAAAGTCAAAGCCACCACTCCTACCTAATACCAACACAAGTTATAGTAGACTAGCCCAACAATTCCCGAAACTACTATATTATTACTCGAGGAAGGGAACAAATATTGATGTTAAAACCCTAAATTGACACTGTTAAAATTGAAATTAAAAATCACTAGCTCACACGATCATGAGTGAACTAAAATTTGATGGTCCAAAAATTGAACCACTAATATCAACTAGGTTTCAGCAGAATGTTAAACCATAATACCAGACAGTTAAAAAAGGGACAAACAAACTATTAAAAATTTAAACAAAAAATAAATAAAATTTTTAATGGATCAATGAAGAATAAAAATTGAAATCCTAAAATCTAAAAAGAAATAAATCATCCATAAGAAAACATAATATGAAACTAATCACAAAAATGTCAAATATAGAAGCAAAAATTTATAATATACTAATTAACCAAAGAAAGGGAGACATCCAAACCAATCTAATCTATGTTTGATGCCATAAACTAGCTCTATATAATCATGTCGTAGTTAGTACCATTCATCAAAACTTCCTTTATTATGGGTCTCACTCCAAATTTGTAAAAGAAAGAAGCAAAACACAAGGTTTTTCAAAATCCAAATGACAAAACGAATGAACGAGGACTGAAAATCTGCCAAACTTGATCAAATTTAAGCTACCAACAGAAATAAGACCCCAAAATCAAAATATTTGCTCTTTTTTATAGCAGCCAATCAAACAACCACATAAAGATTTTAAGCTTAACTTTAAGAAAAAAAATCTAGGAATATACAATCAAGCAAGATTATATATCCAAAAATGAAACAAAATCCTCTCACGTCCCCACTTCATTGCAAACAGATTTCTTATAAAAAAATGCAAATTACAAAAACAAAGAAACAAAGTTCCTCCTATGACTTTAATATTACCAGATTCTGAAAAACAAAGCACTAAAGACTCCAGCAACCCAAACATGGTTGATATCAATGAGTATAAGAACAAAATAGGAAGACTACTAATGCAGGTATCAAAAGTACGTGTCAAATTACACCATGATGTTAAAAAAATCTAGTGAAGTCCAGACTCACTTTAACTTTAAACCTCTTCAACAAGGAGGAGCCCAAAACAAAAAATGTCATGAACATGAAACTTTATAGTGCAAGAAGCGTGAGTGAATTGTACACAAAGGAAGGAAATGAATGACCCCTGAGAGAAACTTGAATGTGCAAAACCCTAACTAAAAAAAAAGAAATTATGTAACTTTAACTCAACACCTATAAGAAATCAATCA
This sequence comes from Erythroxylum reticulatum, assembly GCA_025504915.1. NCBI lineage: Eukaryota > Viridiplantae > Streptophyta > Magnoliopsida > Malpighiales > Erythroxylaceae > Erythroxylum > Erythroxylum reticulatum. The sequence continues at coordinate 7,034 of JANSVA010108673.1, forward strand.
AACAACCTAGAAAAAGTTTCGATCTTGTAGTTGCTACTTCATGTTACTTTGTGTCAAAGAAGAAAAGGCAAAGGAAATTGTGTTAAGACAAAGTTAGGGTTTAGCCTTTTAATCTCGATTGAAAGGTTTAAAAGTGAAACATAAATCATTAAAGGCCTAACGAACTTTTGATGTCAGAGAGACCATTAAACAGATAATTGATGATGAAGCTAGAGATAAGGGAGACGTGGCCTTTTATCTTACTTCTTAGTCATTCTATCATTACAAGTTTCCTAATTGATGTACAACTACCTTATATCTTATTAACTGCTCTCAAAATGCACAAAGTTCTTTAAATCCTCACAAAAGATTACCCTAATACTAATATTCATGTAGGTTTATGTTTAGATTCAGGTTTAATATTTAATAAATGTTTCTAAAATAATCTATGCTTTTGTTCTTCTAAGTCCATACGTTGATATGAATTAGATATCAGTTATCACTTATATATGATCACTGTTATTATTAGCACATATAAATCTCAATCATAAAGGCCTTTATTGAAAGAACTGAATTAAAACATAAAAGAATCCATTATTTTGCATGCAATCTAGATTTAAAATTTATTAGCCTATAATCATACTTGAAATAGTGAAAACAATAATTAAAAGGAAAGAATTGTTAGAATTTTATAGGCCACGTTTATAAATATATGTACGTAGATTTCTATCTCGGTTATAGGCCTAATAAAATGTGATCTAACTTTAGTAAATTAATTGGGCCTACAAAAATATTAATTAATTATTAGTATGGGCCTGATGTGTAGAAGCCCATTATGAGTCATTATGGTTAATGGGCCCATAATGGCCTGTAAGTCAAAACTAACTATAAAGAGGGTTGTGGTCCCCAAGTCAGACTCTCTCTTGACATTTTCTCTGAAAAATATTTTGTTAGTTTTCTCTGTTCCATAAGGAGAATTCATTCAGTTTCTGAATCTTGACTTGTAAGAACACAAATCCATCAAGTTTTTCTGTTTACACTTCCGCTGTGCAATGGATCAAGGTTAGTGTTCTTATTTGTACTTATATCATTGTTTATTTGATCTATGTGTGATTCTGGTTGATTAAATGTTTAGAAATCTAATTATAATAATCATAAGGCTAGATTGTTAGAATTTTATGGGCCATGTGTATGAATATATGTATGTAGATTTCTATCTTGGTTATAGGCCTATTAAAATGTGATTTAACTTTAGTAAATTAATTGGACCTACAGAAATATTAATTAATTGTTAGTATGGGCCTAATGTGTAGAAGCCCAATACGAGTCATTGTGGTTAATGTGCCCATAATGGCCCGTAAGTCAAAACTGACTATAAATAAAGTTGTGGTCCCCAAGTCAAACTTTCTCTTGATATTTTCTCTGAAAAAGATTTTGTTAGTTTTCTCTGTTCCATAAGGAGAATTCATTCGGTTTTTGAATCTTAACTTGGAAGAGCACAAATCCATCAAATTTTGTTGTTTACGCTTCCACTGTGCAATGGATCAAGATTAGTGTTCTTATTTGTACATATATCATTGTTTATTCAATCTGCGTGTGATCCTGGTTGATGAAATGTTTAGAAATCTAATTATAATAATCATAAGGCTAAATTTCTAACAAGAATAACTCATATTAAAGTATTCCCTAATGAAAATCATGATCCTCTAATGATATTCACTTCTTTACAATGAATTTTTACCTTTTTCTTAGGACTATTGGATGTATTCTCAAGCTCTAGTTTAGTAGGAAGTTGCTACCCTATGAAAACCAATAATAGGATAAAAAAAGTGAAAAGAATATATCTTATTCATCAAAAAATAGTTTGAGACAAGATTATGTCCCTACCTAAGTATCTTTCTACTTCTTTTCTAAAGATGGACATGATTAATTTCTACTACTAAATTTTCCTCTAAAATAAAATATAACTCATAACCTAAGGTATGTGAACCTGCCATTTGGTAACAATACAATAGAAAATAGAGTATCAATCCTATAACAATCTAATAGGAATTTAGTAAACTCTCAAACTATTTCCTATTCAATTAAATAAAAAGGATTTATTTTAATGGTTGATATGTAAACTAAAAAATAAACCTAAAACTAGGTAGAGGAAATGGTGTATGATGAATACACCAAAAAATAAAACTTAACTCTACACACTTAAACTTATAGTAGTGGTAAGAAAGGATTGTATCAAGAGTGCGTGATTAGCCTGTGTAATAAACAAAACAGTGTGTAGGATTGGGGGTTTGGTTGAATTCAATTAATGAAATAAAATAAAATTGAACTACAAAAGATAAATAAAATCAAACAATACAAAATTGTAAGGATTAATCAATGGGTTTAATCTAGTTCTCAGTTCAATCTTAACCTTCATACGAATATGCATAATCAATCATAACATTGTTCTCGTACCTTTCTTTAAAACTATTAACCATAGACTAACAACATGCTCTATTAATCCTATTGTTTCTTAGATTGTAACTAATTAAAACAAGCTCTTTAATTATGTCTAACTATTGAACAACTAGAACAAGCTCTCTAGATTTAGTGTGCTAGTTGTTTTAATAATTAGGAAAGTAGGTTGACATAAGAAATAATCACATAAGCTTAGATCATTTAACTTATTCTATATTATCCTAAATGATGCATAACTATTAATTTACCACACATTAATCAGATTTACAAAATTATATATTGTAATCATGATTTTTGCAATGAATCTATGTATGAATAATCTAATCAGCCTTTCTAAATCATTTATATATAAATTTCAAACCTTAAATACAGGATAACATAATCAATTACAAAAAGGAGTTAAGAGCAAATCACTAAGATTGATCAATTTTGAAACAGGTTAATAGCATCGATATCCCCTTTGAAATAGAAAGAAGAATATTAACTACTCATAGATTTTAAAAGGGAAAGCAATTTGCCCCTTTTAATGTCTCTAATTTGTGCATCCCTTGATTAGCCCACTAGTTGCCCTTTTATACTGTAAAATTAGGCTATGTGATTATACAAGGTATGTTATACAGGCATGTAAGTGATCGTACACATTCATAATTAGATACATAGGCACGATACATGATCATATATCTTACTTATACGATCATGTAGGTCTCCATATAGGCATGTATGTCATAGACATGTTTGAATTTCTTCACGTTTGTAAAAGAGAAGGAACAAACTTCCATAGGTTATTGATTGAAAATATTTTACTTATAAAGATTTATAGTTTTAA
>JANSVA010108742.1:0-10294 GCA_025504915.1 Erythroxylum reticulatum
TTTATAGACACATATTCCTGGAAATGTCATGAATGCATGTACAATCATGTGCATGTGCAAAAATTTCTATTCATGTATATATGGAGGACATATTATGCATGAACATGCCGAGATAAGTTTACACACTCATAAGCCGTCCCAATTTACTATTTTACCCTTCCCATCAGTGATGGGTTGTTACAACACGTCATAATACTAGTCATTCCCCCTCTTTTAGGTTTTTGGGGGGGTTTTGGTTTTAAAAATAAGAAAATAAAATAAAGCTAAGATAACTCACAAAAGAAATTTAAAGAAAACGTGTAAGAAAATGATGAAAGTGGAGAATTCGGTAGGGACCCGATTCTTTAGTTCAATCTTAACCTACACCCTAATTAAACATATTTCAATAATTTGTTGTTCTCAAACCTCTCCTAGAAACTATTAATCATGGGTTAATAATTAACCCAAATTTTCCTTTAAGTAGTGTTTAATCAAGATATAATTATTAGTTAAACCTAACCATTGAATAACCTAGGATACAATCTCTAGATTCAATTAGGTAGTAGCATTACAAATTAAGAAAACTGACTAATCAAGACATCAACCACATATGATATGTCATTTAACCGAGGTTATGTTATCCCTAATGATTACAAATCATTAGTCGCTACAAATGAATTTTAACATAAAAATTATGAATTATATTGAATATTCTAGCAATGACTTTGTAAATAAATTATCTAATAAATGCATTCAAATCATCTTTTCACAATACCTAATGGGTACACAAATAATCTAATGATAACTAGAATATGATTATCCATACACAAAACCCAAATCTATACGCATTGGATAACACAACCAATTTCTAAAAAGAGAAAGAAAACAACAACTACAAAGAGAAATACACTTAACCTAGGTCGTTGACATCGATGTCACCTCTGTATCAGCATTAGCAAGCTATTGCTCTCGGTCTCCCAAAAAATGCTTTAGCCACAATTTCCCCACAATTAGCTTTTGGCCATCCTTAGGCAAAACATAAAATTAACCTCATAGATCTAAAAATATTGACTCAATTTCTATATGTTCCAAGAATACACAATCATAAGCAAAGATGAATGACTTTAAAAAATCATAGCAAGAACTTAACACACCAAGCTTTTACTCATGATCTATCTAGATTCATCATCTTTAAAAATCGAGCAATTTAATGGTAGACTTGAAAAATGTGTTTAAAAAAGATATGTTTATGTACACTCAAATACTATTCATAATCAAGACATTCCTCAATTTTGTATATCATTTCATTTCTCCACCACTAAGGTTCACATGAAAATCATAAATCAAATTACTTTTCATGATTGTAATGTGGGTAAAGGTAAGGTGAGATGTAATTGGCAAGTAGTATGAAATCCATCAAAGCTAGTGAAACAAAAGTAACTCTCAATATAATATCAAGTGTACAAGTTAACATTCGTACACAAATGGGTACCATCAGCTATAATGAATGCAACAATTATATTTTGCAACTCAATTAAGCTCTCACACATAAACCACATGAAGCATATACCAATCCAAAGAGATAACTCATACAATTGATGACAATACATTGAAATCACAAAGAGCGAACCTTCTAAGTCAACATCTTCCACATATTCAACATGCTCCAATAACACTTTCATTACAATTTGGGAGGAAAGACTAATTATGAATAACTTTGCAAACCATATAACACTTCCTCTTAGATACTTTTCAAATGTATACATTTTTATTTTCTTTTTATTTTTCTTTTTTCTTTTTCTTTTGCTTCCTTTTTTCTTTTTTTCATATAAACATTGAAAGAAACTACATCAACATGGGAATTTCAATGATAATAAATAAAATAGCATCCTAATCATTATAACTAACCCACACATATGTATACACCCACACTTAGAATTTTGTACATCCACATACCAAAAATTCACAAATGCTCCACTAGTTTTATGGCTTAGGTAGGACATTTGGTTAAGTTTAAAGCATATAATATGGTTCATACAAAAAGAAAGGTATAAAATTCAAAGAGGCTTACCAAGAGTACAATATTATAATGGGTAGTTTATTTGACTAATGTAGCTTGGAAAAACAAAGAATGCCAAATCATTTTCATATTAATGCATGTGATAAGAATGTGGTCTCGAAAAGAAAAACAATGCAAAGTTAGGATGTATATGTTATGAAGATCATACATAAACAAAGACAATGAGGCTGATATGGATATTTTAGTCTAATAAGGCTCAAAATGTCACTAGATTTGTCTACCACTAGTCACTACTCTTCTAAAGATACATTGACCAATCATAAGACCAAAAGTATATGCTAAGGTTGCTATGAAATTCTCTATTAAATTCATTCCCTACTCATGACTATATAGTCCTAGAAGCAATAGAAAAGAAAAAATGTTTGTCTTTGTTTTTTAATTCTTTCTCTCATTCGATTGAAAACTTTAAAACAAGCAAGTGACAAACTAAAATAGAAACACACATACATATAAAAAGTAAATATGTAAATATAAAGGAAAAGAAATTTACTTCCCTTGGGTTCTTCCTAAGAAGCACCTTTGTTTAGGTTCGCTGGCTCTACTCCACACTTCTTTAGTGGAAAAATTATGATCTTCTGGTGGCACAGGAGGTTCCCCTATGTGAGGTTCTTCAGCATAAGGACTTGGTTGATAATCATTCCTATTCAGCATCTTCCCTATCCTCAAACTCTTAATCTCTATTGAGTCCATGCACTGGGGAAATATTTTGAATGTCTTTTCACCTTTTTCTTCCTAGTTCAATTTCTCTAACCTACTATATAGGTAAAGAGTCATTCTCAACAACAAAATGAAACTCAGTATTTACCTGTAACCTAAAAGATATATCTTTTTCTACTTCAAACTTCTCCTCAACTTCTTCTTCACAAGCAATTCCTTAATTATTGGCCTCAAAATTCTCAAGCTCCTCATCACTCCGTAAGGATTCTGCACTAAAGTCCATTAAGTACACCTTGGGTTGATACGACTGTTCCTTTTCACTTTATAGTTCCTAATGATTGACATCTCCCTATTAAGGCAATGCATCCTGCTAGAACCATTTCACATCCTGCTAAAATTGCAAAGTGTTAGCAGTGACATTATCAACTAATTCTTCCAAGGATGTACTTGCATTTTGATTGGCTCTCTTAATTTCAAAAACTAGACCAAAATTGTCTTTCATCTTGCTAGAATTGTTGGATATCCTGTTGGGTTTACTATATATTCTCTTGAAGATACTACATACCCTGTTGAAATTGAATATTGTTAGCATTATAGATCTTGATATAGCAGTCTAAAGATGTACCTGAATCATTATAAGAAACTTTTGGTCAATATGGGAATTGTTGAGCGTCCTGTAAACTATCATGGAAGTAATTCTATTGATTATCCTATCCAAAACTAAAGTTAGGTTGATTAGTCCAACCTTGGTTATAGGATTGAGAATAAGAGTTATAAAAGAAATTACTTCCATCAATATCAATGTTTTCCTTTTTCTTTCATAAACACGAAATAGGAAATGAAAAGATCAATAAATCATTGAAAAGAAACTAATTACGAAAAAATATATACAAAACACCAATTAAAATTAAGAACAAAAATTGAAACACTGCACTCCCTGAAAACGACATCAAAATTGACAGTGCGTCTAGTGCTAGTCAAAATAAACTAGACCTACTACTGTAATAGTGGTGAGTCTAGGTCGATCCCAAAGAGAGTGTGTGTAAAGGTTATGAAATGAAATTAATTAATGTTTAGGTTTTTGAGGGGGCTTTGGTTTTAAAAATAAGAAAATAAACTAAAGTTAAGATAACAAATAAAAGAAACTTGAAGAAAACATGTAAAAACATTATGAAAGTGGGGAATTCAATAGAGACCCCATTCTTTAGTTCAATCTCAGCCTACACCCTAATTAAACATATTTCAATGATTTTTTGTTCTCAAACCTCTCCTAGCAACTATTAGTCATGGGTTAATAATTAACCCGAGTTTTTCCTTAGGTAGTGTTTAATCAAGATATAATCATTAATTAAGCCTAACCACTGAATAACCTAGGATAATTAATCAAGGAAATAACCACATACGATGCATCATTTAACTTAGGTTATGTTATCCCTAATGATTAAGAATCATTAGTCGCTACACATGAATTTCAAATATGATAATTATGAATTATACCAAAATTATAGCAATGGGTTTATAAATAAACAAGCCAATGAACACATTCAAATCATCTTTTCATAATACCAAATCGTTTCACACATAAATAATCGAACAATAATGAGAATATGATTATCCATATACAAAAACCCAATTTAACTAACATAGGATAACACAATCAATTTCTAAAAAGGGAATAAACAACAAAAATAGTGAAATACACTTAATTTGAGTCATCAGCATCAAGGTCACCTCCGAAACAGCATTAGGAAGCTATCCCTCCATGATTCAAATGGGTAGTAGCATTATGAATTAGGAAAACACATTAATCAAGGAAACAATCACATATAATGCATCACTTAACCTAGGTTATGTTGTCCCTAACGATTAAGAATCATTAGTCACTACACACGAATTTCAAATATAATAACTATGAATTATATCGAAATTCTAGCAATGGGTTTGTAAATAAACAATCCAATGAACACATTCAAATCATCTTTTCACAATACTAAATGGGTTCACACATAAATAATCAAAAAATAATGAGAATATGATTATCCATATACAAAAACCCAATTTAACTAACATAGGATAACACAATCTATTTCTAAAGAGGGAAGAAATAACAAAAATAGTGAAACACACTTAATTGGGGTCATTGGCATCAAGGCCACCTCCGAACCGACATTGGGAAGCTATCCCTCCATGGGTCTCCAAAAAAATGCTTCATCCACCATTTTCATCTCTTTATCCGAAAAACCCCTCACTATTCTATCTGCTACTGTTCTTCTTTTATAAAAAAAACACTACTACCCTTTAAAACCCCAAAACATCACATATAAAAGCTTCGTTCATTCTCCTCTCTAAGGCTGCGTTTTGCTTTATTCCAGATGTTTGCGTTTCATACTATCCTTCTGGCAATGTCTGGAGTTCCTTCCTAGCTATGCGTTGTCATTTCCTTCCCAAATTGATGGAGAATTTAAGCTAAATATGAATGGAATTGGTTTGGTGGTCATGGGAGATGTGTGGACAATTTTGAGTTTTATTGGGTGAATTGAGAACTAGGTGTTTGAAAGAAGTTTTCTAGGTTATAGGCTGGGAATTTGGCTTTGATGAATGAAACAGGTTTGTATAAATTTTTGCGAACTACAAATTTGTCTCATGGTTCGGCTCAATCAGGTAATTGGTATAAAAGTGATGGAAAGTTTTCTGGGAACATGTCTGACAAGGTGATAAAATGAAGATGGTTGAGAAAATTGGCATTTTTGGTCAGGATGAAATTCAAACTAGGTAAAATGGTTCACAGGTGAATTGTAGGTTTGGATGTGTAGAACAAACTTTTTTTTGAATTTTTTTTAGTTTGGAGAGTAGGTGAAAAGATAAATGGGATTTGATGACTAGAATGTGGATTAGATGATATAATGAGAACGGTTGAGAAAATGGGTGTTTTTGATCAAGATGAGATTCTACTGAGTAAAATCATTAACTTAAGATTTGCAAGTCAGGACGTGAAGAACAGACTTAGTTTTGGAAGTTTATCAATTCGATGAATAGATGAAACAATAAACTAGAAATCGTGACTGTAACTCAGATAGAATCTGGAAATCGCATAAGATAAGAACAAATTGAATGTTTTTGGAAAACAAACAAACCCAATGATTATTTTCAGAAAACAATTAATTAAACCCCATAGAACTTGATCTGCCAAATGATAGAGAAAATCTCACCAAAAAGTTCATTCACTTTTCTAGTTATCTTTCAAATGGAAATAAACTATTTTAAATAAGGAAAATGATGAGAATGAGGATAGTCATATGTTGACTTCTCTTATTCCTCATAACACCCGAATTTAACACACTAAATGATATGAGTTTAATTGTTGATACATTTAATCATTTACACTTAGCGATTAATGACATGAAAATGCTTAAGCTACTCACTTTGACTTATATATGATTTTAGGTACAATTTGGAAGCAAAGAAGGTAAAGTGAGTCACAAACATTACATGTGGGCCATTTTCTGAAGATTTATTTTTGCTTCTGTTCACGGAGCAAACATAAGAAAAATGAAAAAAAAAGAAGATTTAAAGTGGCCAAGATTGGAAGCCAAGAGCAACAAAAACTACTTGAAATGGAGCTTAAAATGTGAAAAGCAAATCAAGAGTGGGGTTTCTTTAACAAGTGTCCCACTAACTTGACAAGAAAAGAAAAATAAAAAGCTTGCAAAAATGAATAGAGAACCAACATTTTCAAGGAGATAAATTGTCAAATCAATAAGGGTCTCTGTGCGGTAATGTGGCATGGAAGAGCATCATGTTGTGTATTTTACCCAAAAATGCACAGGAGAGCAATAGAGATGCATTGTTTTGAAGACATACAAGAGGGCAGAAGAATTGGTGACAACTTAGCTAATTAAATTGTCAAATTAGCAACACAGTGCGGGTGAACAGAAGTCTGGCATTGTGGGGTGTGGAGCCAAAACGTAGAGAACGACATACCAAAAACACAGTGCAGCGTTGGATGTTTAATGAAAAAGCTAGACAAGCAGTGTCCCGAAATGCATAGGATAGAGGAGCAGGTTTTAAAAGGAGAGCAAGTTTAATTGTCAAAGGAGAAACAACAGTAAAGGAAACAATGCAGAGCAGAGGTGTGTGCATAACAGGTCTGCATTTAACGCATTTTTCTGCATTAAACACAGATGAGAGAGAGCATAGGAGAGCAACTAGTGTGGATTAGTAGAAGGGATGTTTATTCATCCCATCAGTGAACAGTACATCAAAAGGAGAGTTGCGGCAGTGAAAGAGAAGACAAAGGGTTCTTGGCTAGGGATTAGAATGGGGACCGAAGCATTTTTTCGAGAAAGACCCATAAAGGGCTAGATGTCCCAATGTCGATTCAAAGGTGACATCGACACCGACGACCGGGGTTAAGTATTTTTTATTGCTTCTTTCTCTCATTAGGAATTTATTCTGTTGTGATATATTAATTGATTTGGGTATTATTTATGGATAATCAGATTTTCGTTATTGTTCAGTTATTTGTGTATGAACCCATTGGGTATTTTGAGTTGATGATTTTAATGTGTTCATTGAATCATTAATTGCAAAACCATTGCTAAAATTTTGATATAATCCGTAATTGTTATGTTGAAATTAATATTTAACGACTAATGATTCGTAATCATTAGGGATAACATGACCTAGGTTAAATGATGAATCATATGTGGTTATTTCCTTAATCAATCGGTTTTCCTAATTCATAATGCTACTGCCTAATTAAATCTAGAGATCGTATCCTAGGTTGTTTGGTGGTTAGGTTTAATTAACAATCGTATCTTAATTAAACACTACCTAAGGGAAAACTCGGGTTAATTATTAATCCACGATTAATAGTTTCTATGAGAGATTAAAGAACAACAAATAAATAAAATATGCTTAATTAAGGTATAGGTGAAGATTGAACTAAAGAACCAGGTCCTTATTGAATTGCCCACCTTTATCATTTTTTGCATGTTTTCTTTAATTTGTTTTTATTAGTTAGTTTCATTTTATTTTCTTCTTTGAAAAACAAAACCCCCTGTTAAACCTAAACACAAGTTAATTTCATTTCATAAACGTTACACACACTCTCTGTGGGATCGACCTAAACTAACCACTACTATAGTAGTAGGTCTAGTTATTTTATTGTGACTAGTGTAACAACGCGCAGTCAAATTTGGCACCGTTGCCGGGGAGTGCGGTGTTTTAATTTTTGTTTGTGATTTAATTGGTGTTTTGTATATATTTGTTCGTGAGTGATTTCTTTGCTATTATTTTGTGATCTTTTCATTTTTTGTTTCGTGTTTTAAAAAAATCGATATGGATGGAAGTAATTTCTTTTATGAATCATATTCTCAATCATATAACAATGTTTGGACTAATCAACCTAACTTTTGTTATGGATGGGATAATCACTAGATTACTTCCATGATAGTTTGCAGGACGCACAATAATTCTCATGCAGACCAAAAGCTTCCTATCACGACTTCAGTCCATCTCTAGAAGAGTTGATTTTGCTATTACAGGAGAATACTCTATAATTCCAGAAGGACGGAGGGCAATTTCTAAAAAACACATAGTCTAATGCCCAATATTTGGAGAGCCCACATGATTCAGTTGTATCTTTAGAAGAACTTGTTAATAATATCGATACTAACAACTTACATTTTCTACAGGATATGCAGCAATTACAACAAAATATATAGTAAGAATTGCAAGAATTCTGACAAGAGACAAAAGTAAGCCGACAGAGGATGGAACTCCTAATGGGTCAGACGAAAATAAGGCTTAATCACCTAGAATCGGAAAGAGAAGAGGAGTAGTTGTATCAACCTGAGGTGTACACAGTGGACATTTGTGTAGAAACATTGCAAAGTGACGAGGAGCTTGAAAATTTAGAGGTCAACCCACAATGAATTGTTTGTGTAGAAGAAGTGGAGAAGGAGCTCAAAGTCGAAAATGACACATCTTTTAGCTCGAAGGTAAGTATTGAGTCCATGATTATTTTTGAAACTAACTCTTTACCTTTACATAACAGATTGAAGGAATTGAATGATGAAAAAAAGGTGAAGAGACGTTTGAAATATTTCCAAAGTGTATGGACTGAGTCAAGATTGAGAATCTGAGGATAAGGAAGATGCCAAATGAGGATGATGATCAACTAAGGCCCTATCTGGAGCTACCTCACGTGGAGGAGCTACCGTGTGTGACACCTGAAGATCACAATTTTGTCACTTGAGGAGGAAAAAAGTAGTCGAGCCAGCGAAACAAAGACATTTCTTGGGAGGCAATCCAAAGGAAGTAAATTTATTTTCCTTTACATTTTCGCATTACTTTTTATATGCATGTGTGTTTTTAAATTTGTTTGTTTTACTTGTTTTTAAGTTTTCAGTCAAAATGGGAGAAAGAATAAATTAAATGAAACAAACAATTTCTCATTTTGCTATTACTTCTAGGATTATATAATCATGATTAGAGTGTCAATTGACTAGAAACTTTCATAGCAACTTTAACATATACTTTTGCTCTTGTGATTGGTCGATATGCATTATCTTTAAAAGAGTAGTGATTAATGGTAGACAAAGCCGAAGAGATTTTGAGCCTTATTTGACTTACACATCCATATCAGTCTCCTTTTGATAATGTGTGACCTTCATGACATGTACATCCCGATTTTGCATTGAATTTCTATTTGAAACCACATTTTTAACACATGCATTAACATATATATGATTAGGCATTCTTTGTTTTTCATAAACTACATTGGCCAAATAACCTATCCTATTGACATGATTTTTTCCTTGATAAAGCCCTTTGAGCTTTAGCCTTTCTTTTTGTATAAACAACATTTTATGCTTTTAAACTTAACTAAATGTCCTACCCAAGTCATAAAGCTTGTGGAGCATGTGTGATTGTTGAGTTTGTGGATGTACAAAATTCTAAGTGTGTGGGTGTACATATTGTTGGAGTTATGTAAATATAGTGTCCTGGAAAGCAAGTGTATTTACATTTACCTTAATCTTCTTCAGTTGCAGATTTGTAATGGAAATATTTATTATTAATAAAATAAAAGAGTTTAGTTTTCATAAGCATTATATATCTAGTTATAAGGTATCAAGATTCTTTTGTAAATAATATACATATACATAGAGATTTATGGGAAACATGTATATTATTAGAATCTAAATTAATGGATTCACAGTTGAATAATCAAATTGGTCACTTGATTATGGTTTAGGCTATAGTGTTGCAATTTATCTCCATGTAAGTAAAGGAGTTTACTTCAAGGAAATAATGAGTTTCATATCATGATAATAGTCAACTATCGATAATGGCCCAATGTTACTTTAATCTTAAAACATACAACTTAAGCATTCGTTTATTATGAACCACAATCTTGATGAGTGGTGAACTCGTATGTGTTTCATTATAATTCTTAATAAGATCGGAATAGATTTTTACAGAGTATTAATCCTGTGCTTGTATATTGGAATTATTAATTGAAACATGTATCAGGGAACATTCACTCAAATAAAGAGTTTATAGTGATATCATCAC
>JANSVA010108792.1:0-10292 GCA_025504915.1 Erythroxylum reticulatum
CCGTCCATGCATGGTCAGAATTGAATGCTTCAGCACAAAAGGGTCAATAACTCTAATAATATTATGTTAATATAACTTAAATGATAATAACATGCATGGTTAATCACAACTGTGCATGCAATAGTTTATAGTTAATAATAATAATAATTACATAATAAATAATAAATAATTATAATTAATAAAAACATGTAATAATTTATAATCAATAATAACATAAATAAAAATATTTAATAATATTTAATAATAAATAACACTTTAATTAATAATTAAATAATAATTAATGAATAAATTGAACACTAATCCAACCTCGATAGATGGTAAGATGTATGTAGGAACAAAACGTAAGAAAAGAAAAAAATGACATAGCATGAGTCACGATTATGACAATTTAAGTCAAAGCCGTGACAAAGCAAGATGATAATAGTCGTTGATGAAACGGACGATAGGATGAAATTTTGTGGTCGTCGATCCCATTCTTCCTTAGTGTATATATATAATTAATGAGGCCAATAATGTCGGTCCCCTTTTCTTGTCCAACATAAAATTTTAATATTCATTAAATATTCAAGGAAAATAAATATTAAACACTTGTGAAAAAATAAACATGATTTTATGTATTTGAAGTCCACTCAGGGTTTTATTCTTTTTTTTGAAATTTTAATAAAATATATTGCTCAAACTGAAAAAAACACTACAATTTACAATCCTAATTAAGGAATAAAGAAATGGTACAATCACTATAAGCCACTCCCTATTAACAACCCAAAAGTAATCCCATACTCTAAATATGCCATCACCGTCTCATTTCTAGACTAATACCTTCATGTTTTCTAGTGACAATGAGAGCCTCTCTAATCACATTCACTATTCTATCCGCTAACTCATATTTATGCCTTGCCTGCTGCTTATAAATCCTACGATTTCTCTCCCTCCATAGGTGGTAAAGAATCAACTGAAAGGCTGTCCTGATAATGAGACTATCTGACCTCCCAGATCGAGTCTCTCGAATAATCTCTGCCAACACCATACTCCACTCATAGGAGGAATGAATTTTTCCAAGCAAATGCAAAATGCGACTCCACAACACTTTAGAGTACTCACATTCAAAGAACAAGTGGTTTCAGCTCTCTACAGCTAGTGTACACATCACACAAATTGGATCAAAACTACCAAACTATCTATCTTTCGTTCTCAGCCTGTTCTTGATTGCCAACCACACTAAAAATGAAACTTTAGGACTTACAACCTGATGCCACACCAAATCAGCCCAACTTACCTCCTCCTTCCTCTCCCTACCAATTCCATGAGCTGATTAAGTTGTGAAGACCCCAACATGATTGCCAGTCTAAATTTGTCGGTTCTGATCTGAGCAAAGTAACACACTATTAAGGTAACGATCAAGGAAATGTCCATACCTGCATCTTTACGATTGGGCCCTCCACCAAACAACCCAAGCTACTGTGGCCTCCTTAGGAAATCGATTTGTAAATCCAATCAAATCATTTCTCTGCCAAAGAGGGCTGAAGCCATGCCAATTATCATACCATAAATTGATAGCCTCCCCACTCCCAAGTTGCCATTTAATGTAACGGTAAACCAACTCTCTTAATTTTATCAAACTCCTGAAATCTAAGACTGATCATACCTCATTTGGATTTGCCAAAAATTTTGTCCGTTAACTCGATAAATCTGCACCCATTTGACCCACATGGCTTCCTTGTCCATAAATAGTCGCCAAATTCGCTTGATAAGTAGAACTCGTTGCATCTAAGTGATTGAAATGATACCCAAACCCCTTTGCTTCTTAGGCACCACAATCTCACTCCATTTGACTTTAGCCCCTTTACAGTTACCATGCTTACCCGTCTATAAGAAAGCTTTCAATATCCTCTCCATTTCTTTGAGAACTCGTTTCGGAATAGCTACATGAGCAGCCTAGTGTAAATGCATACTGTTCAATACTGACACAATTAAGGTAACTCTCGTAGCAAAATAAAGAAATCAATTTTTCCATGCATTGATACGATTTTTCAGTTTTTCTAGCAATGGGAAGAAATGAGAATATCTCGGCTCATCTGTTGTGATCGGTACTTCCAAGTATCTGAACGGAGTGACTTGGAGAGACAGTCCCGCCATACTACTTAATTGCTCCCTATTATTGACATCGGAGGAGACATAGATGCCACTCTTTTGAACATTTATTTTCATGCCCGACCATTGAGAGAAGGTTTCCATTAAGTTTAGCATCTTGGTAATCACCTATGGGTCAGCTTGACATAGCAATACCACATTATCTGCATATAAGAGATGAGACAGATGGATTTCCCTACAATGATAATGGTAATGGAATAACCTGTTACATTGGACCAGCGTATTTAGTAACCTAGAAAGACCCTCCATCGCTAGAGTGAACAGAGAAGGGGAAAGAGGGTCCCCTTGCTAGATCCCTCTCTGAATCTGAAAAGGCTTCGTAGGAAATCCATTAATCAAAACACTCAGAGAGGGAGTTTGTATACACTGGGATATCCACTGGCAAAACCATGGCAATAATCCTATCCCTTGCATGCAATCCTTCACGTATCACCATCCAATCGTATCATATGCTTTATAAAAGTCAATCTTCAAAGCACAACTGTTTACCTTCTTTCTTGAGTTATATTCACTTAATAGTTCCTGCAATAGAAGAATATTATCCCCAATGCTTCGCAAAGGAAGAAAAGCCCCTTGAGCAATGCTAACAACTTCAGTCAAAACTCCCTTCAAGCGCTCCGCCAAAAGTGATGCAATCACCTTATACACCGTTGTGCATCACGAAATTAGAAGATAATCCATAACCCTCTCAAGTCTCTATTTCTTGGGAATAAGACAAATATAAGTGTGATTGATCTCTTGCAACAATTTCCCGGAAGAAAAGAACTCAAAGACCGCATCTGTGAACAACTGACTTGTTATACTCCATGTTTGTTGGAAAAACCCAACCGTATATCCATCCGGACTGGGCGCTTTGGAACTATGAAGTCGAAATAAAGCCTCCTTCACTTATTGAGCAGAGAAAGGAGCAAGTAGCATGTCCGTTCTTTCCTAACTAAGAGTAAATTGCAGCATATCTCAAACCCCAAAACCATTCCCTGAATCAACACTGGTGCCCATAAGTTGGACAAAAACTCCCTAACCTGCGTCGCCACTGTTTCATGCCCTCTCCTCACTTATCCTGCATCATCGATCAACTCAGTAATGGTGTTGATATTGCGTCGGCCTAAAATAGCAGCTTGGAAAAACTTGGTGTTGCAATCTCCCTCTTTGAGCCATGTTTGGCAAGATTTTTGTTGTGCTATAGATTGGTTCAGTTTGAGGGCCTCCTGGTACTTATGCATGCTATCTACCTCAAAGGCTCTTAAGCACTCATTCTGGGGCTCCATATAGCACTGCTTCTGAATATCAACCAGGAGACTACACAAATCATGAGTGTTTCGATTTCGTTGTTTACAAAACTCCTTAATAACTTGTTTTGCCAACCTCAATTTCTACATCAACTGGAAAGCTTTATATCCATATATTTCAATATGCCAAACCTACGCAAGCATGTCCATAAAACCCTCCACCTAAAGCAAGCCATTAAAAAATCAGAAAGGAGTCCCACCTCGATGCTCCATACTCAGATTCTGGATTATAATAAGAGTGTGATCAGAAAATTTGGGTTCATCAAACACAGCCAAACCATGTGGACAAGAGCTGAGCCATTGTTCATTGACCAAAGCCCGATCAAGCTTTTTCCGAATGTACATATCCCCTTTTTGTTTATTCTCCCAAGTGAACCATCTGCCACTACCTCTGAGTTTGACAAGATTAGTTTGTAGAAATAGATGTTGAAGCTCTTCTCCTACCCCACTATGGAAGTTCACACTGCCCTCAACCTTAGTCGAATTATGACAATAGTTGAAATCTTCTGCGACCAACCACGACCCTTGTATCCCATCCTGGATTTCCTCTAGCTCACACCATAGTGCAGCTCGTTGAAATGCAAAGTTGGATGCATAGACTAACGTTACCAGAATAAGGCCCTTACTGAGAATCTTACATTGCATATGTATAAACTGATCGCCCATCTTAAGTACCTACACATCCACTTTATTCTCATTTTACCAGCATAAAATCCTCCCATTATAATGAAACGCATGATTTGAGATGTAACTCCATTATGTCCCCAAAAAAGGTAAATCTTTTCTATCTGTCGTGGCTTTTATTTTAGTTTCAAGAAGACCTACCAAAATAAGGTGAGTGTTTGCTACGAGATGCTTAACCATCAGCTTCTTTGAGGGGTCATTCAATCCCCTCGTATTCCAAATTAGAAACGTTATGTTAAAAAAGACACTCCGGGGACATCACCCCTTTGTGCTTTTTCTTCTTTCCTTTCTTCCCAGTAATGGTCTTCTTAACAATCCCACACGAACTCTGAATGAGCTCCCTAAGCTTAATTCTGGAACCAGCCTCATTCCTAATACTTGTGTTGAGGTCTACTACAACAGGAGTTGTCGTATCCAGGTGCTGAGAGACATCCACCTTCCTTGTCCCAGGTACTCCACTATCTGGCACCGCATCTGCGTTAAGAGGTGAGGTGAAAAATTCTAAGAGTAAGGGAACTAATAGACAACCCAAGAGTCTCCTGATCACCCTGAGCCACTATTCCTTTTGTGCGCATAGCAGCCCCTTCCTGCTGCATTTCATTTTCAGCCTCATCTGATCTATGCCTGGGAGGGTTCCCACTTTGCTCCATGTCACCATCTCTGGCCATCTCACACCTACGAACCTGTCCAGTATTGTGGTCATCCCTCTCCTCATTTGACAAATCCTCATTACCCCCATCTTGGCAGTGACTCCCCTGCACCATCGGCCAACCCTGTCCCTCCTTACTACTAGCGTCATTCACCAAATCATCATACCAATCTGACTGGAAAACTCTCCTCGTAGCCACCCACTTCTTACCTACCACGTTAGGCTTCCAAGAATAAGTCACAGATATACAATCACAAATTAACTCCCCAGTCTCTCCAAATCTTTGAATAGACAAACTATCAGGCAACACAACATCCTTCAGAACCTTTACACAAATCTTAGCTTAACCAATTCTATCTATAGCGGCCGTCTGCACATCCATACAAATGGGTTTACCTAAACCACTAGCCAGATAACTCAATCCCTCCACCGTCTAGTATTCCATCGATAAGCCATAGAAATGAACCCAAATAGGTATGACTTCAATGAATCCCCTATCGAAACCCAAACCTAGCCTCCACTATCGAAGAAACAAAGGCTAATTACTAATATACCAGGGTGCTAATTCCAGTATCTCCCCAATGTTGGAGTTTGGAGAGAACTTGAACAAGATTGACCTGTCCTTCATGAGCATTGCCTTTTCAAAACCTTTTTTACCCCATTTACCTCATGTCCACGCGTGAACCACTAGGAACGCTAATCTCTTAGATTAGAAGAAACCCACCAAATTCATTGGATGGGACACAACACCATCCTGGAGAACGTTCGGGTAATAGTTTAGTTTACCTGAGTGTTTTGGAGTTCCTACTTTGTCACGCCAGGCTCAACCCCCGATCTTTACTGGCGCCTATTTCTCCCCTTGCTCCCGTACGATCGATGCCTGTGGACTACCAGAAACCACCATCTTTGTCAATGGAGGGAAGGAGCCCAGTGACTGAGACGAGTCAACTATGGTGAGGGTGTGCGTCTACTGTCCAAAAAAGGACCCAGGAAATGACTGTCCTGCCTCTGGTCCCTGGACTATTGTACGAAAAAGGTGGGGTAGAATGGTAAAAGCAATATGGAGCGGGAAAAGAAAGGAAGAGAGAAGGCAGAAAGTCTGCGCTCTCTATTCTCTTTTGATATTTCTTAGGTGGTCAACCAAAATAATGATATAGTTTTTTATTATTATATTTACTCAAGATAAAATTGATTGCCGATTTGGCATCTAAGCCTATAATTGGTCGAGTCATGATAGTGCCCGATTTGGTTCACTTCCATACCCCTTTTCTTTAAAGTGGTCGCTTCTGACATCATCTTTTCATTCTACTTATATCCTATCCACCGATATTGTTTTCAGAACTCAAAGCAAAATGAACTCTACTCCAGACAAAGCTCAGTTGAACCAAGTTGAGGATGGAAAAGACGAGATCATTGGATATGCTATGTAACTTGCACTTGGATCTGTACGTCCTATGAAACTAAAAGCAGCAATCGAGCTTGAGATTTTCAAGATTATAGCTCGAGAGGGTTCTGACACTAAGCTCTCTGCTTCAGACATTGCAGCCAAGATTTCCATGCAAAACCCAGATGCACCCTTGATGCTAGACTATATTCTGAGGCTATTGGCTAGCCACCAAGTTCTTGGGTGCACCAGTGTCGATGGCCAGACAAGATTCTATAGCCTTAGACCTGTAGCTAAATACTTTGTCCATGACCAAGATGATCTGTCGTTGGCTCCCCTAGTGGAATTTGAACAAGGCAAGGTTCTTCTAGCTAGTTGGTTAGTTTTTGCAAAAACCTGCCTTATATCTCAGAAAGTTTTAAATTGTGTTGTTGCAATTTTTTTGAACTATTCTTATCATTTTGTGTTTTACATTCATAATTATACATGCATAATAGTTTACAAATAAAATGTTACGTATTCGATTGCCTTCGTCCTAAAAAGTTCTCATTCGATTAATGATCCATGATCTTTCGTTGGCACAATATTTATAA
Source organism: Erythroxylum reticulatum (assembly GCA_025504915.1). Taxonomy (NCBI): domain Eukaryota; kingdom Viridiplantae; phylum Streptophyta; class Magnoliopsida; order Malpighiales; family Erythroxylaceae; genus Erythroxylum; species Erythroxylum reticulatum. Next base: position 6,751 of record JANSVA010108792.1, read on the forward strand.
TTAAAATCATTTAGGTTTGCATATTTTAAATAAAGTAAATTTGCGAGATTTCCAATAAATTGGCACAATATTTATAATATGTTCTTCAAGGTTAGATCTCCAATAATATTATTATTGACGCAATCTTTAACAACAATATTCATGTATAAAAACTTAATAATTTGTACTGTTTAATATGACCATTCTTTTCTATTGTTAAGTCAACCAAAAGATAATATACATATAACTCGAGTTTGTTTGATATTATAGTTTGACCAGTAAAAAGATATCACTGCTGCGGTTCTTTTTGTGTGCATAATGATTTACACATCTCATGTGTCATGATCGATCTTTGAACACCTTTCAGATGAAAAGCTATTGAAATTATAAAATATAAGTGGATTTCTTATTTGTTTATATAAATATGAATATATTTGATTGAATAAACGCAATTATAATGGAGTTACTTCTTTGATTAATTTAATATATATTATTTAGTTGGTTAAATTTATATTAACTTGATTATGTTGATAATATAATAAGCATTTATTTGATAATGTGTACCATTGATTTGTAAGTAATTTAGATTAATTTATATTCAATTTATTATAATGATAAAATAAAAATAATTTTAGCTAATTAAATATTTATTTCATTGAATTAGAATACACTTTATAAGAATAAATTGTTAACATATTATTTAATTGATATCTCTTTAAATTAATAAATTTTAATTGATCTTAACGCTATTAATTAATAAACATTTTACTATATTGTCTTTTCTATTAAAAAATTTAAGATATAATTTAATTTTTCGTTTTTAGGTTTGAATTGAAAATTGTAATTGTAGAAGGAGGAATTCCATTTAATAAGACCTACGGAATGAATATCTTTGAATATACTGGCTTAGACCCTCAATTCAACCAAATTATCAACAATGCAATGTTCAATTCCACTTCTTTAGTTGCCAAAAGTATCCTGGAATCATACAAAGGATTTGAGCATTTGAAGCAGCTAGTTGATGTGGGTGGTGGCTTAGGACATACAATCCACGCAATAACTTCCAAATATCCTCACATCAAGGGTATCAATTTTGACTTGCCTCATCTTGTAGCAGAAGCTCCGACCTACTCTGGTATAATTGTTTCTTTTTCAAATACTTGTGATAATGTACAGTTTTTTAGTCACTAAATCATTGAAGTACATCTTATGTCTGAAGATTCGATAAAATGAGATATCTTTGCACAATAATCTAGGTGCCTGGGTATATCTAACACTCAAGTTTATATCTGTCCTAGGTGTTGAACATGTTGGAGGAGATATGCTTCAAAGTGTTCCAAATGGAGATGCTATTTTCATGAAGGTGAAAAACTCTGTCACTACTATTTTCAAGTTGTTTACGGCATAGAAGTGGAAAATTAACTAAGCTACCATATTTGGCAGTGGATACTTCATGATTGGATCGACGATTAGTGTTTGAAGTTGCTGCAAAATTGCTACAAAGCCATCCCTAAAAATGGAAAGGTTATTGTCGTTGAAGGTATTTTACCAGTTGTGGCTGAAACTAGTGCTACCGACAAATGTATGACTCAAATGGATGTGCTTATGATGACACAAAGTCCAGGAAGAAAAGAGCGAGCCAAACACGAATTCTTGTCCTTGGCAACTGGAGCTGGATTGTCATGCATTGATTTCAAATGCTTTGTCTCTAACTATTGGGTTATGGAGTTCTTCAAATAGATTGTTTTATTAACAGAAATTCTGTTAAGAAGTGATCTCTATTTTTATTCAGAAAAAAATAAAACTTGAGAATATTCGGTGATAAATTTGCTCTAATTAGTAACGTCTTTTTCTTTATAACTAACTTGAAAACATAATTCTTCTTGGTCAATGTTATTCTCTTTATTACTATTTATAAATTTCAAAACTCTCTCTAAACGCGTATGAAGTAAAGCAGACACGGCAGGTATTGCTCACCACAAAAGCCACGGCCCCACCAACGTTTCTGGTCAGTCGCCCTGAACCGTGGAGCATCGAGACCACGTGTGAGTCACAAATTTCCATAAATGGGATTCTGTGCGAGAGAGAGCGCGTTTTCAAAGTGATAAATAGTCACTAAGAAAGAAAATCGACAGACACGTAGGAAGTGAACAAGACTCGGCAATTATTGTGCACGTCAGCCATACACCAATGTATGACAAAAGCAAAGCAGAAACACACTGCCCCACTACCATTTCGAGTCAGTCGTCGGTTCGTGGATCATCGGGACCACATGTGAGTCACAATTTTTCCATAAATGCGGATAGCGACCGGCTGCGACAGGAATAGATATTCACTTGTTTCTAGCAATCTTATCCATCCGTTTTAATAAATAAATGAAAGTTACATGGACCAAATTTTACGGGACAGAGGGAATAGGGTATTTATTAAAACTAAAGTTACATGGACCAAATTTTACGTGACAGAGGGAATAGGGTATTTAGGAACAGAAAATCTTGTTCGGCGGTCTCGGGCAACCAAAGACTCAATCAGGCCTCATTGATAGTTCGGCTTAATTTTTTTATTTTAAAATTAAAATTTAAAATTAAGCTAATTTATATAAAAATAAATTATTATATTAAATATATACATAGAATTTGTCAAAATTTTAAATACTTTCATGAAAAATATTTACATTCTATCAAAACTTCCTCAAATATATGTGAATAGATTATTTTTCTTCCTTTAAATGATCAACTAAAGCGCCAATTTTTAAATAATATAACATAATTAACTTTGATTATTTAAAGTGAAACTTATAAAGTAACAATAAGTGATTACAACGAGGAACTTCAATATTTATCTTAATTTATATTTTACATTATCTTTAAGACAATATTTTATATGGTTATTTTTGTAACAACAAAAACATAATTTAATGGTCCAATGATCGAGGTTAATCATACTGCCAAGGAAGTTATTACTTATTAGGTAATGGTTAAAGTTATTGTAACTTGTAATATTGATTAAGGGATTATAGTACACTAATTATGATTAATAATAATGTTGAACAAAAATTTATTCTTTTCACAATTATTATGATGGAAAAAATCATAAGAGTAAACGACAATAATCATATAAAAATATAAATATATAATTATATGTCAAATTGTAGATTTAATGGTTGAGTGGGAGTAGTAAATTCTATTTTTATATTCCTAAACAATTTGAGATTTTATAATTAATGAATAATATAATAACTTACATATAGTGATAAAATTAATAAGATAAAAATAAATTAGTTAATGATGAATGATATTATAACATCTCATTTCGATACTAAGTGTTAGAATCCTAGATTTCTGTAATTGAGAAATAGCAATGAGAGATTAAAGAAATGCATTTCATGCTCATGCATAATGTTAGTATATACACACATGAAATTTGATTATTGCACAAAGTACAATGAATTGTTTATGCACTCATTTGATATTGTTTTGGTATAAATGATTGTTTTAACGTGAATATGATGCAAATTATGGATTATGTGTTTTAATAATTGAGTGGGAATATATAAGTAGTGA
>JANSVA010108832.1:0-10288 GCA_025504915.1 Erythroxylum reticulatum
TCCTCTCAATAATCTCATAAGGACCAATGTACCTAGGGCTCAACTTGCCCTTTTTACCGAATCTCAACACTCCTCTCCAAGGTGATACTCTTAGAAACACTCTGTCTTCTACACTATATTCCATATCTCTACAATAATGATCTATATAACTCTTCTGTCTATCTTGAGCCACTTTAATTAGACTTTAGATCAATTTCACCTTGTCCACTGTATCTTTTATTAATTTTGGGCCTTTAACCATTCTTAAGCTCTCTTTATCCCAATATAGAGGCAATCGACACTTTCTACCATACAATGCATCATACGATGCCATTTTGATACTACTGTGATAGTGGTTGTTGTATGCAAATTCTATCAGTGCTATATACTGATCCTAAGCTTCTTGAAACTCCAATACAAATGCTTTAAGCATATCCTCAATAGTCTTGATTTTCCTCTCACTCTGTCCATCTGTTTGAGGATGAAATGTAGTACTGAAGTTTAACTTTGTGTCCATATCTGACTGCAAATTCTTCCAAAATCTTGAAGAAAATTTGGGATTCCTGTCTGATACTATGGACATCGGAACTCCATATAGTTTAACCACCTCATTCATATACTTTAGGGCTAACTAGCCTAGTGAAATCCGTACTAATTCTTTCCCATTTCCACTCTGAAATAGGCAAAAAATGTAGCTTCCCTACTGGAGCCTGAAGCTCAACCTTAACTTGCTGGCATGTTATATACTTAGTGACATACTCTGCTACTTGCTTCTTCAGTCTAGGCTATCAGAAATGTTACTTCAGTATGTTATACGTCTTGTTGGTACCAGGATGCATAGCATAAGCGGCCATATGAGCTTCCTCAAGAATTTCCTTCCTCAGATCATCCACATTAGGCACATATAACCTCTGCTTCGACCACGATGTCTCATCTCTCAATTCAAATTTATAATCTAGATTCATCTTAACTTTCTCAATAAGCTTCACCATATCGGAATCTTTACTTTGAACTCTATAATTTTATCATACAAGATCGGTCTCAACTTCAATGTAGTTACTAATGCTTGATTATAGTTTAGATTCAACTCCACATTTAGAGCTCTCAACTGAATCAAGTTTGGTAACTTGGATTCCTGAATCTGAGCTACACTAGTATTAGACTTCCTAATCAAAGCATCAACCACCATATTAGCTTTCCCCGAGTGATACTCGATCGTACTATCATAATCTTTCAACAACTTTATCCATCTCCTCTGTCTCATGTTCAATTCCTTCTAACTCAACAGATACCTCAAACTTTTATGATTGATATAAATTTGGAATGTCTCTTTATACAAATAGTGTCTCTATATATTTAGAGCAAAAATAACTACAACAAACTCTAAATCATCTACCAAATAGTTAATCTAGTCATACCTTAGTTATCTCGATGCATAGGCTATCACCTTGCCATACTGCATCAACACACATCCCAATCTTTAATGTGAAGCATCACTATATACTACATATCCTCCAGTTCCTGATGGAATAATTAACACCGGTTTTGTCGACAACCGATGCTTCAGCTCCTCAAAGATCTTATGACAATCATCATTCCATCTGAATGCTACATTCTTCCTCAAAAGTTTAGTCAGAGGGGTTGAGATCAAAGAAAACCCCTCGACAAACCTTTGGTAATATTCAGCTAATCTTAGGAAGCTTCAAATTTCTGATACATTTCTCGGAGCTTCCCAATTCATTACTGCCTTTATCTTATTTGGATCCACTTGTATGCCTTGTCCAGTCACTATATATCCCAGAAACACTATTTGATCTAGCCAAAATTTACACTTATTGAATTGGGCATACAACTATTTCTCCCTCATAATTTGCAAAATCACTCTAAGATTTTTGGCATGGTCTTCTTTATTTTTAAAATATACTAAAATGTCATCGATAAACAATATCATAAAGTGATCCAGGTAAGGTTGAAACACCTTATTCATCAAATCCATAAATCCTGCTAGGGTATTAGTTAACCCAAATAACATTGTTAAAAACTTGAAGTGTCCATACCTTCTCCTGAATGCATTTTTCGGTACATTAGCCTCTGCTATCTTTAACTGATAGTACCTCGATCTCAAATCCAGCTTAGTGAACACCTAAACTCCCTGCAATTGATCAAGCAAATTGTCAATTTTAGGCAACGGGTACTTGTTCTTCATTGTCACCTAATTCAGTTGCCTATAATCAATGCATAGCCTCAGAGTTTCATCTTTCTTTCTTATAAACAAGTCTGGAGCTTCCTAAGGTGAAACACTGGGTCTAATAAAACCCCTTTCCAACAACTCCTATTATTGAGCCTTCAACTCCTTCAGTTCTACAGGTGCCATCCTATATGAGGGAATAGATATAGGAGCAGCACCTGGAACTAGATCAATTGTGAACTCCATTTCCTGATCTGGAGGTAAGCCAGGTAACTCTGCAGAAAACACATCCAAAAATTCCCTGACCACAAGAATGTCTTGTACATTTTGCTCAGTTCGAGTATCTATGACGTGGGCTAGATAATCCTGACATTCTCCTTGTATCAACCTCAATGCACTCATGAATGATATTAACCTGGCTAGCACTGCTTGACTAATACCTCTGAAGACTGCTCTTAGCTGATTAGGTGATTCTAATACTACCTCCTTAGTATAGCAGTTCATGATAGCTCTATGAGCAGTAAGCCAATCTATGCCTAGGATGACATTTATCTCTTTCAATTGTAATATGATCAAGTCTGCCTCAAATTCTACTTGTTCAATTTGAATCAAACATCTTTTGCAAACTTCTCCTATAACTGTAGTACTTCCTATCGGTGTACTCACCTCTAATTCATATTGTAATAGCTCTCTGTCACAATGCAACTTAGATGCTAGATGCGGTGTGGTGAATAAATGTGTAGATCTAGGATCTAGCAATGCGAATGCCTCATAATCGAGAATAAGTAGCACACTTGCAACGACATCTGGAGAATCTTGTACCTCCTGTCTGGTCATGGCATATACTTGAGCCTAAGACTACGATCGGCTGCTCCGCACCTCAGTCCTGACAGAAGGATTCTTAGAACTAACTCTGCTTCTGCCATGGCCTCTTTTTCCAAACCCACTAGCTCGGCTTTGTTGGACTATAGCTTCACTCACAGACCTCCCTTGCTCACTAGACTGAGCTTCAGTAATAATAGGACAATCCCTGATTCAGTGCTTAAGGGAGTCACAATAGAAACAAGCCCCCGATAGTGTCCAACACTCATCGTCGTGTCTCTTCCCACAGTGCCCAAAATTAAGCATCTGTGGTGATTGCTTGCTGAAATTCTATCCTCCAAATTCCTGACCTCTACCAAAGGAACCAAAGCCACCTTTTGGCCTAAACCCAGATTGTCTCGATCTTGATTGTGATTGAGGCAATCTACTCTGGCACTTCCCGAATCTCCTGCTAGATTCAGCTTGAAATTCCCTATGCCTCTTCATTCTTAACTCTTGCCTGTGTTCTTTCTGATCTTCTCTCAACAATTGTTCTATTCGGATCAAGGCTTCTTTGAGGTCAGAAAAACTGCTCAAGTTGGTAATTGCTAGTCTTGTCCGAATCTCCATATCCAACCCGTCTTCAAATCTTTTGCACTTGTCTTCCTCATTATGAATCAAGGTAGTAGCATACCCTATCGAATCATTAAACCTGATCTCATACTCTGCCACTGACAATCTGCCCTACTTCAGATCTAGAAACTCCTTCATCTTTTTATCCAGGTAGACCTTTAGAAAATCTTCCCACTTCAGATTACAAGGCTTAGTGATACTACCTAGAATAGTCTTCCACCATTGGTAAGCTGGGCCTTGTAATAAAGAAACTGTGTAGTTGAACTTCTTGTCCGGCTCACAGTCCATCTGATCAAAAACCCTCTCTGTCCTTTCTAGTTATCCCTCGGCCTCCACAGGGTCTGTACTTCCGTAGAAGTCCAAAGCCCCCTGTTTTCGCAGCCTATCATACCTCCTCTCCCTTGGCTCGAAAATTCTGGGAGGCATTACCTCAGGTTGAGGTACAGGGGACTCTCTACTGGCTCCTACAGATCCTAGGTCAACTGACTGTCCCACTTGATCACCTATGGCGGATGATCTACAACAGATAATACTTTTAATTATTATCCACATTTCTCACAATATTTCATGCTTAACATTCCTATATGCTCCTATGGATGTGAAACTATACTCTGATACTAACTATTGTAGCGCACCATTACTATAAAGTATGTATCAGAATACCCTGAGGACATTCCAGTACTTACCCTATAATAATGGCGTGCTAAAACATTAATAACATTCACTAAAACATGGCATCATCATTTATTATCTATTATAGGTCATCATAAGAAGAATACAATATTTAAAAACCAACTAAAATTCCTCTTTTCATTTCAAAAAACCCAATTATACAATTTAGCATTTTACAAGATCATCTGAATGTATACATGATCCAAACCTAATACAAAATATGCTACTGAAATAACCTTAAATCTGTTGTCACCTTGGAGTTACTTCAAAATTTAACCAAAGATTTCATATAGTGCAACTTCGGGTCATTTTCTCTGAGAAACCAAAAAAATGAAATTAAATTCCTAAGTAACTAAATGCAATACAACCTAATCTATAGAATGGGGTATGATTTGATCAATTACCATTAAAAATTGCAATGAATTAGAGTAAAAGTAAAGGACTTGTTTTTGGTATTTTAAATTTAAATTGTGTGATATGAAATGATAGTGAGTGAATGTAAAAAGAAGAAAACACCAGTAATTAACAATGATAAACGTAACCCTCTAGTTCAATAGTACAGGCAATCATCACTCAAACAAATATTGGAGTTAAACAATTGAATCAAGAGTTAAAATCAAGCTTTTAATCAACACCTGAGCCACCTCAAATTGTTGCAAAAATATTTTCCAAAATTTTAATTTACTAACTGCCATCAACATAGTAAAATAACCAAGGATACTAAAACTCAATGCTCAATTTTTACTCAATAATTAAGAAAACAGAATTAATACCAGAAACCGATATAACAATCTAATCATTCAAGCCACCTTGAATAATCACCAAATATTCAATAAAATCTTAATACAAAGTCTTGACCCAAAATAAAGTAATGAAATTGAACCAAAATCAGCACAATATCAGTTGCTAAACGGTAACACAGCCACAAGAATCTTCTAATTCAAGATATAATCCATACATAACTCCAAATAATTAAATAGTCATCATAAAATTTAGGAATCACTAAATAATCAAATAGGTAGAAGACAAATGCAGCTTAAACTCCCCTATGAAAACCTAAGCCCCTACTGATTGCTGTTGAATCAGAGGATTAGGATGAACTAGTCATGAAAAACTATAGAAGATGCTGTCAACAATGAGCTACGATGGTCAGCCATAGAAGGTGGGAATGATGGTTTGGATCTGTGGGAGAAGAGGAAAAAGCACCAAAACCTAGCTCCGTGCTCTGCTCTTTATATTTGCGTTTTCCTCTTATTTTCCCAGCCCCTCACAGGCCACGAAAACCCTTACGTTTTTCTTCTCTGCAGACCCAGCACGCACTCACGCCAGACCATGCACAGCCCTCGCCAACCACGCACAGCCACTTCTGCCCAGACCACCAGGCACCACGCACGTCACGCCTGTAGCTGGATGTTTTTCTTCTTCTCCCAGCCACGCACACACGCAGACTACGCACACACGCCTCACTTCTCCGCGCCCCACTTCTGCCGCCAGCTGCTATATAGCTTGATGTGACTGACTGATCTTAGCTTTTGGTCCACCGTTCCTGTACATTCCAAACCCTTTCAAAACCTCCACACGTCTGCGCTATCGTTTCTCCTCTTATTTTCCACACCGTATTTTTATCCTTCTGTTTTCCAGAACCGCAAGCCTCCTTTCATTCTTTAACGTTGTTGTTTTCTCTTGCTTTGGTAGACCACGCAAGCCTCCCTCCTTTCTCTTCCACACGCTGTCGTTTCTTCCCTCTTTGCCCATGTTGCTGTCGTTTTTCTTTATTCTTGCTTGCCTTTTGGACTATTGTTTTATGTATGGTGTTTCTTCTTTGGCTTTGTGGGTCACTACTTCTTAATCTTTTTGAAGTCTAATTTCTATAAGTACGCTACAATAAACATTACAACTAAGGTAGCATCAATTGTCCAAAATAAATTTAGCACAGTTAAACACATATTAGATGTAAGGTACAATAATTCAAATAATAATCAAATAATTCCATAAAGATCAATTTTAGTAACAGAAACTCATCTAATTGATATGAAAATATATGTAAATAAATGAGTTTTTAGGTACATGAAGGAGGAATTGCACAAAATGTCTAACTAAATTCTTCAGTCTCAGTTGACTGACCTTTGAGTCATTTTTTCGTCATAAAAGTACAAGAATTGTGCTTCTTGTATAATCTCTTAGTTGCTATAAGTCTTTTCTCAGTCCTGAAAAATTAACGTTGCAATTTTGGTGAGTTTTGCGAACTCAATAAGGTAACCATCATTGATGGTTCACTTAATTTATGCAACACATTAACACATGTAACATATAATTCACATCCTTACATTTTGTATGGAACCACCACATGTCACACTCTCATTCAAGTACAAACCAACATTACATTATAATCAGTCAAACACACATATTAAAATGTACATGCAATGTGTTAAGTCATCAATTTGCACTTATTTTGGACTTAATTATCTTTAATGTGTTGAAATTATTATCCGAAATTAATGGAAGTATCTTATAATTGTTTACAGATGATTTTCAACACCTTAGAGACAAATTGAATCAAAAAGATGCAAAAGAATGAAGAAAATCCGAAATTTCTAATTTGACAACAATTCTATGACTAAGCGTGGGTACGCCTAAAGATAGAATAAATCTGCAGATCACTTTTCAAAAGTCAAAATTGAGATTCTCACAATCTTTGAAGATTATATTGCCATCTTTCAAGAGGATTGACCACCTAAAATTGGGAGATATAGTATCGGACGAGAATCAACAAAAGATAAGGGAAAAAACAAGCATAAAAGAGGGAGGATGGTGGTTCACGAAAAAGAAGTCTAGGTTCAGGATAGGTTTTCATTTCTGTTGTTTTCTTTTAAGTCTTTTTAAATTTTCTGCACTTTGTCCATTAGTAGTTTCGTGTTTTTCAATAAAGAACCAGGGATGGAGACTTACGCTTTGTTATTACTTTTGTTTTCAATTCACTTATGAGTAGCTAAGTCTTTTGTCTTAGTTAAGGGGATCCGTGTTATCCGCTAGTATGGTGAGGTTTTTGAATAAAGTTTATGTTGTTAATAAATATTGAATATTTTCCGATCTGCTCTTTTTAATTGAGTTCGTTGGTTTCTAGATACGCAACTAGGGATTAATGTGTTTGACTGCTAGATTAACGAAATATGATGTTTAGTTTCGCTAATCGCAAGTAGCAATTAGGATTGTTTTCTCTATGTTAGAGTCGGAAAATTCTAAGGAGATATTCGCTTGATTGATTGCATGTCGTACATGTATTTCGCTTACTCATTGGTTCTTGGTTCGTAAAGCTATTATTCAATTAAACCTATGACGATATCTAGGTTGTTGTTTGATAAGAATGCTAGGACACATGTTTCTGGTCATTACTCTTAAGAGAAAATATTCCCAATGAATGTTTGTTAATGATTGCAAGTTTATGTCGAGTATCCATTTTAGTGCGATAACATCGGTGACTCGAAACTAAGGTTTGTCTCTTAATTTTTCATATTCAATTATTTCTTTTTATTTACGATTTCTCTTATACTTTTTTCTTATATTTTCGTGAATCAAAAGCACCCCCACATTTCATTACTTTGTTTTAGTTTTAAACTCACTAATCTTTACTATTAAAAATTTCTCGTGGGAATAATATCCACTTACTACTACGACACTAAATTGTATTAACGGAAGTGATTTCTTTTGAATTTGACTGCAGGTGACAGCAGTACCAAATTTTGGCACCGTTGCTGGGAAATTTCTTAACGGTTTTTGTTAGTGATGATTTTGTTTTTATTTGTGTTTTTGGTTTCGTTGCGCTTGGTTACCTTGTCTTCTGTTTTTTTCAATTTCACAACTCTTTCTGAATTTTCAATCTTTTAGCCGCATGGCTTACTATTAGTATGCTTTTGATTCTAATTTTTCATATTATCCTTATTATGACAATGAGTTTCCATCTGTTGCGACTTCCAAGTTTGACCATCAAGTCGCGGATTTCACACCCTTAGCCACGCAAGTACCGAGGGATGATCAACGAGCTAAGGTATGTGAAGTTTGCTCATTTTTTAGTTATTCTTTTTATACGTGTTCCTTTTTGTAGGATACAAAGTACGGATTCACTTCTCCACCGAGCTACTATAAGGAGCAGTCCTACTTCGATCCTCCACCTCTAACTCCAACTCCACCTCCACCTCCATCGTTACCACCAGAAGCTAATGAGATGTCTTTGGAGGAGATCATAATGAGTTTGGAGATGGGCATTCTTCAATTCCAGCAGTTTAGACAACCGTACATGCTCAACAAAATCTGAATATGACATCAAATGCCACAGGTAAGTCTTCTTTGGAAGATATGTTGCAAACTTTGATCACTAACACTTTGACATTTCAGTGGAATACTGAATCAAGTATCCGAAATTTGGCAAATCAACAAAGGAATTTGGAAAACTAGCTAAGTCAAACGGCTGCCGTTAATCAAATGGAGGCACAAAGTTTTGGAAATTTTCCAGCACAATCGGAAATCGATCCTAGACAAAGTGCGAAGGCTATCATATTGTAGAGTGGTAAGGAAATGCAGGAACCAATTTCGAAAAATCCCAGAAGAGAGGTAGAAGAAGAAATCACGCCAAAGGAACCTTCACAACTAGAATTGACGCAAAACAAGCTGCAAAATATGGTGATTCTGCCCCCTTTTCCAAGTCGATTTCTCAAGGCAAAGAAGGAAGAACAAGCAGAGTTAGAAGAGGAAGAGATTACAGTTTGAGAAAAGATGGAGGATGTGCAACATCCTAAGGTAAGCGATGCAGTTCATGTTATCACTAACCTAATTTCGTTTCCTTTTCCTAGTTCTCTATAGGTACAAGAAGAAAAAGAACAAGAAGAGTCGCAAGAAGTACAGTTTTTAGGAGAGCCGTGGGCGAGCAAGCTAAAGACCGAAGGTAATAAGAAGGATGTTGAGTCTCTACAACCATTGGCATTACTTTTACAAAGACCATCTTGGTGTGAGAAGGGCGATGCCCGAAAAGACAAGTGGACATTAGAGTATGATGGTGAAGCGATGCAGTTCCACTCATCAAAAGTCATGGAGCATCGTGCTGAGAAGGAGCCGAATTCAAAGGAAGTTGTTCCAGGCCCCTCACGGAGTTTGAACATGTTTCCTGTTGGACTCAAGCATCCATTCGACAATGGATGATATACATATGCCAAGGATCAAGCTTATGACCTTTGATAAGCGCTTAATGGGAGGCACCCCATTCGTATCCTTTTCTTTTATGTGTTTTGTTAACAATTTTCTTTTATTTTCGTTTTTGGTTTAATTTAATTCTGTTAGGAATTTAAATTCACATCTTTATTTTTGTCATTTTAATTTTCATCTTTTCTTTTTGAAAATAAAAAACAAAAATAAAAACAAAATTTTTTGTCTTTACCGCCACTCCCTTCTTACCCTCTCTATTTTTTCCCACTTTGTTTTGCCCAAATTCCTTCTCTCATCCTCACTCTCCAGCTGCCGATTCTTTACACCCACCTTAGCCAATCAATTTCATTTTTCCCACCAAGCACTCACCCACGTTACTCCTAGCCTTCCTTTCCCACTCACCTATCTACCATAATTTGTGCTTTTGGGATCTGCGTTATTGTCTTTCTCTTTTGCAGGTTGTCTTCCACGAAATAAGCACAATGCCTAGGAAGAAAAGTGACTTCATCAGGCTACCCACGCCCATACATTTTGCTGCTGATGTTTCTCCACCTTTCCACACCATTGAATCACCTTGCGTCACATCCGCTAACACCTTGATTTTGGCACTTCCACAATAGAGAAGCTTTCTTTAAAATTTTCCTTTATTTTTATGCTTCTTTAACATTGAGGACAATGTTGGTATAGGTGTGGGGGAAAGAATTGGAATTTTGGGTATGTGAAAATTTTTAGTTTTTGTGTGAGTTTTATTAGTTTTTGCATGTTGGTTATGCATGTTAAGCCATGAAGCTTTGTCATAGTAGTTTGGATGAGATTGGG
>JANSVA010108853.1:0-10288 GCA_025504915.1 Erythroxylum reticulatum
CATCTTGTTTATTTTTTTATTATCCTTATACCATATCATGTATGGATTGGCATGATGATTTGGATTTGTTGCTTTCGATGGAAAAATGCTTTTTAAAAAGTTTTGAAATCTACCGTTTCTTCAAATATAGCATGCTTTCTTTTTCCGATCCAACAATCCAATATCATTTGTTTCTTATTTCTATTTCCTTCCATCAATTTACTCACTAAATGGCATTTTTCCTAATCTAATAATATTCGACATTTATGAAATTTATTCCTAAAATTCACCAAAAATTCAAATCACTAAACATACTTTCCAATTAAATTTTCAGTACACATAAACTACAATTCTTAATAAAATCACCTTTCAAATATATAAGTCAATTATATCCAAAATGTCAATTAATGCATGTACAATCATTTTAATGTATGCAAAATTCAAATTCACGTGCATGTATGCTAACACCATGCATGAGCATAATAGAAGTAAGTTTTAAAATCATTTTACTACACAATGACAACATATATGAAAGAAGGAAAAAAGCTTAATTTTTTTAAAAAATTCCTCTTAGGCTCAAAAGCTCACGAAAAAGAAAGGTATAATGTGTGTAAATACTATGCAATATTATTTAACTTGAATATTTCAATGATTTCTAAAAATATGACTTACAAAAGCAATCTTTTTAAAAACTCTCATCCTTTTATTGAGCAAGTTTTATCTAATGTAAAACCCTCAATATTCTGCAAGTATACGGGTTGTAACTTGTAGTAATTGAGATGTCGATCCCATAAGGAATCAGGTAAAACTAATTGAATTCTAACTTTGTCTAATGTTGTAAAAACGTTGTTTAAATGAAAATAAAAATAACCAGAAAAATTAAGTAATCAAGTATGAGTTGATTGGAATGAAAAATACAAAATTAACATAATCAAATCAAATAAAGATCTAACCATTTAACAAATGAGATATTGCAATAAAACGATATCAATTAATAATGAGAACATAGGATTCATTCGAGCGTCATTTTGCTACCTTAACCACTTTTGATTCAATCAGTATCGAACCTAGATTTTTCGAAGGGTTAATTATTCTCTATTAATACCTAATCATTTAACCCTAATTAATAATCTTTAATTGATTCCAAAATTTCGATTTTACAATATCTCAATTAACAAAAACAACCTACATCTTCAATTAGTTCTTAAGAGATCTATTAGATAATTAGGTCCTTAAATAAGATCTCTCTTCATATGATTATCTTTTTAGTATTTATATGATCTATTATTAGGTTATTAATTCTCATTACCTAACCTAATCGTGTACTATCAATTCAATCTCTCGATTTATTATTAAAGTATGCAAAAACCATAAATATCACAATACTTAAACATTTCATTGACATCAAACGTAATTAAGTCACAAAATGATTCAATATTAAATCTCACAATGAAATTAGAACATCATTAACAATATGTTCAACATTCTCAAACCCAAGTCATACATCAAGATGAAGTAAATAAACAAGAGAAAGTATAAAAGAAATTCAAATGGTTGGGTTGGAGTGGCTCGATAGTAGTTTCAGATGCTCCTCTACTCTTCTCTTTTTCTTGCTCTTCCTTATGCTCTTTCTCTATTTGGCAAACGGAGGATAGGTCTAATTTAGATCATTTAATGTTCTTATATAGTTTATGGGTCATTTAAGGTAAAGTCTAGGTTTTACCTAAGTCAAAATGTCCAAAAAGACCCTTAAAATATCAAAATAGAAGGGGATCCCCCCATCTAGCGAGCGCTTGTCATGATCGTGAACTACTAAAAATTACCTTCTGCCACAATCATGACCGTGAATGATTCTCTTCTGTCACGATAGTGACAAGGGTGTCACGATCCTGACCCTAGCCTTTTGTCTAAGCTTTCTTCAACTTCCTTCAATCTTCATCATCTGAGTTCATACACTAATAAACACATCAAAACACCTCAAGTGCACTAAATTAAAGTCCAACATCATGCTCTAAACCATATAGCACTAAAAAATGTAAACAAACAACCACATTAACATAATTCTAAACCTAAACATGCACAAATCATCTAATCAACACCTAAAAACACATTAAAACACCAAAACATAATGTAAACTACAACTATCTCCTTTGCCAATTCAAATCAATATTCAACAATGAAATATAGTATTAATAGAAAATTTTCAACTGATTCAAGAAATCGTTATCCCCATCCCCACACTTAAATTTGTATGTTGTTCTCAATATACACAATATAAGCATTTAAACATAAGTGAGAAAGTTAAGTTGGTATTTTTCTGAATAAGATAATTTTTTGATTTTGACCTGTCCAATAGTAAACTTCATCCTTGCAAAGCATAAACCAAAAAGGGATAAAAGATAAAAGAAAATAACTAAGAAAAATGAAAATAAAATAACATAAAATAAAATTTATCCTAATTCATTGGTTGCCTCCCATACAACGCTTCTTTAATGTCAGTAGCTTGATGTAACTTGCACGTTTACCCTCATTTTAAAAAAATAAAAGAAAATAAAAATAATAAAAAAATATATAAGCAAAATAAAAATAAAATAACATACAATAATCTTTATCCTTATTTATGGGTTGCCTCCCATGTAGCGCTTCTTTAACGTTAGTAGCTTGATGTAACCTACACTTTTATCCTCATCCTAGGTTTATCATCAACGTCTTGTTTCCACAATTTTCTCTATAAAGTAGTTTCATAGCCTCTAAGCAAGCCATCTGTTGCAAGATAATCATCAAGACATAATTTATAAAATTAATCAATCTAATCACATGCATTAATATCCCTTTTAATTACAAACTGTTAATAAAATAAGGGATAACAAAACTTCCTGAATTATTGGCTAACTCGAACATTTTATCTTTTAGGAAGTGGGAACTCCATGCTCAAGGTGACTACTAATGACTTATCGGTAGTTTCCTCATATGGTTCTTCTTCCAGTTCTTCCTCAACTACCTTTGTCCACTCTTATTCTTCTTCTTTATGGACAAAGGTTTTTGACTCATCTTCTTCAATTACCTTTTACCACTCCTATACTTTCCTTTCTTATATGGAGGCTTCTTCCGAAAGCTCATGTTGGAATATCTCTATATCTATAAAGTCCACCGTCATCTTTTCTTCACTCTATTTCATTAATAGATTCAAATAATATTCTAGGTTATGCTCAAGATATTCGGTTGAAGAAACTCTTTCTTTGCATTCACGTTAACTAGCTCTAAGTTCAGTAAAGTATTCCATTATTTTATTTGTAATGCTTCCTTTTTCTTCTTCTTCTTTTTCTTTCTTTGGGAGCTTGTTTCCATTCCTAAGGGTGATTGCCATTCTAGGTTCTTTAGGACTTGTTTTAGTAGGATTAGGCAAACTCCCTTATAGTTCGTCAGATCGTATCTTTGCTATCTGGTTCATCCGATTCACCAAATTTTATATATGAGCGTGAGTTTCTTGATGCCTCATGATTGATTATTGAATGAAATTATTCATCATATCTTTCAGAGTTAGGTCATTAACTAGAGGTGCTTGGTGCTATAAATATCTAACTGAAGCGTCATCATTCCATCCATAGGTGTGAGTTACTCTACTCTGAATTGTTGTTGTTTTGATATAGTGCACATTAAGGTTGATTGTATACACTAGGTCGCTCTCGTATATAAGTTGGTGTTCAACATTTATGATTGTAGTAATAACTCCCACCAATGTCACTATATGGCCTGGATATCAACTGAGCTTTTGAAAATATGTGAGGACACCTCCCTCTCCCATATGGTGATATTAGAGATTACGAAGAATTATTCTAACTCCCATAAAAGTATTGTCTGTTTTATCCTTCCATTCTAAGTTGTGACTATGATAACGAATTTTAAATCGTACAGTGACGAACAAACTCAAGATCAAGTAGAGAATTTCAAAAGAAAATTAAATGAATAAACCACAATTATAATGAAATACAATAAGAAATAAATAAATAAGCTCAATTAAAATAAAATAAAGTAGAAACAAAAATAAAATAAAGAAAAATGGATAGAGTAATAAAATAGAGGCTTTCCTAATATCACTATCCCCAGCAATGACGTCAATATTGTAATAATCGCAAGTGTATGGCGTAGCTGTAGTTAGTACCGGTAAGTACGAGTTGATCCATAAAGACAGTGATATTAGTAATTACCTTTTTCCTATTAAGTACGAGTCGATCCATGAAGATAGTGATTACTAATAATTACCCTTTTCCTATTATCTAGCCTATCGATTTTGAATTTTGATAAAGGAAAATAAAACTAAAGCAAGTAAAATAAAATAGGCAATGATATTAAATAGAGAATTGATATTACATTTAGAAAATTAGCGAAATCAATAATTAATATCTAGGTTTTGAATCCCCCTAACCTTTAATAGATTGATCTTTTATTACACAATTGTTTTATTAATTTATTAGACCATGGAGATTCCTATGGTACGCTAATAGTTGACTATAAGTTTACTAACAACTAACCCTAAGGTTTTCAACTGAATTACTTAGGTTAAAGTTTATCAAATTGCTTTACCGATTTATGAATCCCTCTATTAGGTTTGACTCTAATCTGGAAGAATTGTGTCATCCTATCTTTAAGGTTACAATCAAATCATTCCAATTACGTTATATCTATTCATCAATAGGATTTCTTAATCTTTATGTATGAAATCAAATTATAATCTAATATTTTAGGTCTATTAAAACATTAAAAAAGCACGTAATTGGTTCACAATAATAATAAAACCAATTGCATTAATAAAAGAATCAAATTATATCAAGTATTAATGTTGGGTTCATCTAACCTAATTACTAACAAAATGTTTACTTACATATTGTGGAACACGAAATCAAACATACATTGAAAGAAAAATGAATTGAAAACAATGAGTTCATAATTCTAAATGTCCCTGATGGTCTTCTATTGAATATTCTTGTGATGTAGAGGTTTGATATTGTATTTTGATGGATCTTTTGATGAATTCCTCATATTTTTCACTTCTTCGGATCAAAGTTGCCCCTCGAAAATGACCTCCATGCCTAGAATCGCCTCCTAAAGTCTTCTCCCTTATTTTAAAGCTGAACACGTCCTTTTATATTGGACTTTAGGGTTTTAGGGGATACATGGACTGATGCATGATCATGCATCAGATTGATGCATAATCAAAATCACTGAAAATTGTGAATCTACACAGCCTGAGAGAAGTGCACGGGTAAATGCATAGGCATGCATCCCTTCTATACATCGAATCTTTGTTTTATGTCGTGTTTTCGTCTGAATTCTTCTCCTTTGAGTCCGTGAAGGCAATTATACTCTATAAACACTTGGAAGGCATTAAGTACAAATAGACGATTAAAGTATAAAGTATCAAGCAAATATGCATCAAATATAAGGTATAAACATGATCAATTATGCATCTATCAACTACATGATTATGGTCTATTACTACTCAAATTTAATAACAACACTCTGTGTCATGACTGAAAACACATCGGGCACATGATAACTACCGCATACCTAGGCTAAGGATACTCATGATACCCTTAAACTGACTATGCAAGGCTAATTGAATATCCTTTGAAAACATCTAGACAACACAACGGTTGTATTATGAATATCCCAAAACTCAATTAAAATATATGTAAATTAGTTTTAAATGCACTTCTATATTAACATTTAAAACTCTACCACAACTTCTAAACTTTTAAGTCCACTTAAGAGCAATCTCAACAACAGTCCAAAAGGTTTATACATAAGATTATTTACAAACTACAAGATGGTAAAAAGTTAATTTACAAAATCATAAAGCATATCAACATAACCAACTTAATATAAACAGTTCATGAGCCACTATACAACAAAAGTACAAAACAGAGACTACCTATGTGTGTTAATGCCTCGAAAATGTCAAAAAACCACATGATACACTTAGAGTTTCAAGCTCACTAAATTAACCTGTATAGTTAGAAGGAGGAGGGGGTGAGTACACTATGTACTCAGTAAGTAGAAAAAACATATATCATAAACAAAACTTGATACACACCAAGACAGTTTAGATACCTAAGGACGAGCTTTTCACGTATCTAGCATGCATATAACCACCTATAAAGTGAACATACATGATATAGAAACAAATAGGTGTAGCCTATGACTCAATATAAACTAGTTAGGAACCACATAGGCCAATCTTATTAATCACTCATCTAGTGAACATAGGTTCAAATTCCAGTACACAAAAGCAAAAACATATCACATGTATAAATCAAATCTTGTCAAAAAACAAATCTCAGAATAAGCCAAAACAATTATGAGTGTTGCCATTAGTCGACCAAACTAGTGTGCACACCCACCCATTCCCAGTGTTGGCTCGACCTTCATCCTTGGTGAGTCCGAACTACAATCGATAAGAGCGTTATGACCTTAGTTGATGACCTTGTCAGTGACCAGACACTAAGAGTAGAATCACCCGCAAGTCTGGTAGAAGGTGTCAATACGGGGACTTTACTTTTATATACCAGTGTTAAGGGTACGAGGTTTTCTTAATCTATTGTTCCTAGCACACGATTGGCTAATCGTTACCTCACCAATTAGAAAAATCATATACAAATATTAAGTACTAAAATCAAGTAAGGCACCATGCCTTTATTTATCGGTCCAACTGATAAAATGGAACCTTGCCATGACTCTAAGCCAAAAGAAACCACATACATGACTCGTTTACACATATATAAATTCCAAAACATTATTTCATGCAATAACAATTATCATTTGCACTCTAAGTGCAAAGTTGTTCAAAAATGTAATTTCAGAAAATAAAACATTGTCCTTTGCACTTCAAGTGTAGGTTTGTTGAAAACAATAACATTTCTCAAAATATGTAATAAAAACATCAGTTGCACTCTAAGTGCAAATAGTTATTCAAAACAATGTTGTTCTAAGTGCAAAGAGTTATTCAAAACAATGTTGTTTATTAAATACACAAATGTAATAGCATCTATTTGAGATTCAATTCTACTATGCATTACCTAGGTTCAAAATTCACATACAAGTCATCATACATGTCTTGGGGTGTGGTTTCCCCAACTCACTTCCAAAGAAGGTGTACACTCCCTTGACTTTAACAATCCTCGGTACGAGCTCCTTGATCCATAGCTCCTGAGCCTTTATACAAATAGATATACAATGTATTTACTACTCAAACATATATCTCACATTCATACACCACCACAACTAAATTTATCCCTTATAAATCATCATAAATGTTATTCTAACATATGTCAATAGGTCAATAATTCACTTATTAATTCAACTCAATGTCTCCTCAACCCTCAAGCTAACCTAACCTTATGTGTAATGTTTACATCCTATTCTTCCTAATGTTTCTTTATGAACAAGCTGTCTTCTTTTAATCATAACTCTATCTACATAAATCCAAATGCCATGATTCTTATGCCCCCCACAAAACTAGATTTCCATTAGGATTAATATGTAAAAAATTACAAAATCAACATCTCCTTTTAAAATATAATCTCCATCTAAATTATGTTTTGTTTCTGGTAAGAAACAGACTGGCAACTAATACTCGAACCATAATAAATCATTATCAAGACATCTTATAACCAAACCATTTCACAGAAGCATTAATAAGACGTCAATAATCATTTTTTATGTTTTGTTCTTTAACAAATTTGGACTCTAAGGTCCTCGAAAATCAGAAAATAATACAAGGTTCCTCCACATGGGTCTATCACAGGCAATATTAGGAAACGAACATAACTCAAGGTCTAGTCACTATTTTGTCAAGCCACTTTCACAGAGGTAAAGCTAAGATCTATATCAACAACTTTGATTCTTTGAGTTACTTCAAATTCGTTCTCTAAGAATATGAAAGATAGATCAAAAGAGAATGATGAAACTAAAACTAGAATTTTAAGTACCTAGATAACTTCTTTCCTTCTCGTCTTCTCTTCCCCTTTTTCTCTCCTTCTCTTCTCATTTTCATTTTTTCTCCCTCTTCTAACCTTATGGCAGACCTTCACTCTCCCTTCTATTTCCTTTTTATCCATTTTCTCTAGAAGATTCAAGAAGGTGAAATTAATCAATGTGTTACCATTCCATTGGTCCATATGTCACCCTTTTATTATTATATATATTATCCTTCTATTGGACCATATATCACTATTCTACTAGTCCATGTGTTACTTACTTTAGGTTCCACATGCCAGTCATTTAAGCCTCCATATTTCACTACTTACAAGGGCACACATGTCACCAATTGTATGTCACCATTCTATTGCTCCATATGTCATAAGTCTAAAGTGCCATTTGTCAAAAGCTTAAAGAGCCACTTGTTGCAATTATACTCAAACCATTTTTCATCCATTTAACTGAGCCATTTTCACTTATTCCTAATGCCACATGTCACCATTTCATAGGCCTAATCAACCTAAATTCCCATGTATCAATTTTTCTTACCCTTTAACATTTTTCTTAGACTAGATGAACATATCACCTCATCAATTACTCAATTGTAACAATAAATTCCCAATTCCCTAATTATAATCCAACGATTCAAGTTATTAGGAAATCAAAATGTGAAACATTGGGAAACTACATTCATATCACATTCATTTTCGTTCTGTACCTCAGAATATATCAATTGAGCGCATATACTATCTTACAATGCTTTCTAAATGATGATTCATATGTTTGTATGAATATTATGCATGTGAATGAAATGGACCTTGTAAATTCTTAAATGAAATAACTCATGTGGTTCAATCTAACCATTTAATCTCTTAACAATTTTAGGAGGCATGGTATTACAACTCTTCCACCCTTTGTCCTTGAAATTCTTAGTTGACTGATCAAACAGAAGGGAGTAATCCTATCTCTATAAAATCAAAGAAAAAGACATTGTTTAATAAAATAGATCAAACTAAGCCTAGCTTATCTGATATCCTAATCATCCCAAGGAATGTTGATAAGTCCTCCTACCGAGGACAAGATCATCCTACTGTTAAGGACGTCGACATAACGATCCGAGACTCAACTTCTTGATCAAAGACTTTTGACACCCAGACTCGACTCTTAAGGTTCATGAACTTTTAAAAATGGTAATAACACTTTTGAAAAAATAAAAGTCATGCTCTAATACCAATTTAATTGTCACAACTCGAAATCACATCAGGCACATGACAACTGCCGCATACCCAGGCTAAGGATACTCATGGTACCCTCAACCTAACCATGCAAGGCTAATTGAATATCCTTTGAAAACATTTGGAAAACACAACAGTTGTATTTTGAAAACCCCAAAACTCAATTAAAATATCTATAAATCAATTTTAAACGCACTTCTATATTCACATTTAAAACTCTACCATAACTTCTAGACTTTTAAGTCCATTTAAGAGCAACCTCAATAATAGTACAAAAGGTTTATACATAAGGTCATTTGCAAAACACACGACAGTCAAAAGTTAATTTACAAAATCATAAATCATATAAACATAACCAACTTAATAAAAACAGTTCATAAGCCATTACACATGAAAAGTATAAAATAAAGACTACCCACATATGGTAATGCCTTGAAAATGTCAAAAAACTGCACGATACACTCAGATCTTCAAGCTCACCAAATTAACCTACATAGTTAGAAGGCAGAGGGGATGATTGCACTACGTACTCAGTGAAAAGGAAAAAAAATATCAGAAATAGAACCTGATAGACACCAAGATGGTTTAGAAAAATTAAGGATGGGTTTTTCACTTATCTAGCATGTACATAACCACTTATAAAATGAACATACATGACATAGAAACACATAGGCCTAGCTTGTGTTTCAACTTATACTGGTTAGGAACCAAATTAATTACTCATCCAGTGAACATAGATTCCAGTTCTAGTACACAAAAGCTATAAAGCATCACATGTATAAATAAAATCTCGTAAGAAAATAAATCTCAAAATGGGTCAAAATAATCATGTTTGTCGCCACTAGTCGGCCAAACTAGTGTTCACACCCACTGACTCCTAGTGTTGGCTCGATTCTCATCCGTGGTGACTTCGAACTACGGTCGACAAGAGCATCATAACACTAGGTGATGATGTTGTCGGTGACCAGACTGTTAGACCCCAAATTTTTTTCAATTATTGTTTATTTATTTGTTTCATTTTTTTTAGAATTGAGTCATTAATTTGATGGTCATAAATAGAGATTTGAAATTAGATGGAAAGATTTGAATTAAGTTAG
>JANSVA010108864.1:0-10288 GCA_025504915.1 Erythroxylum reticulatum
GAGTCTGCTCAAATACCCATCTTGTTCCTGCAATTTCTTAATCTTCTCATTTAACACTGGCCTTACTCTAAAATTAGCCAGTACACAACCAGATTCGGCTTTTCTCAACGTCACTTTAAGCTTGGCTAATTCCGTTAATAAAGGAAGGTATGTTGTCTTCATATGTGCCATAGTGGACTTCTTACTCATTGCGTCCGCTACTACATTAGCTTTCCCTGGAAGGTAATCTATTATCAGATCATAATCTTTTAACAGCTCTAACCATCTTCTTTGTCTAAAATTCAACTCCTTTTGGCTCATCAGATACTTAAGACTCTTATGGTTTGTAAACTCCTTGGTGGTGACTCCATATAAATCATGTCTCCAAATCTTCAATGCAAAAACTATGGCCGCTAACTCCAAATCATGTGTAGGATAGTTCATCTCATAAGACTTTAATTGCCTAGAGGCATAATCAATCAGTTTATCACCTTGCATCAACACACAGCCTAATCCCTTCCTTGAGGCATCATTATACATTGTGTATCCTTCACTACCCGAAGGCAAAATCAAAACCGGTGCAGTTGTTAGCTTGTTCTTCAATTCCTCAAAATTGTTCTAGCATTCCTCTGTCCATACAAATTTTTGATTCTTTCTTGTCAATTTGGAAAGTGGAGCTGTTATTATTGAAAAGCTCTCCACAAACCTTCTATAATACCCAACTAATCTCAAGAAACTTCTCACTTCAGCTACATTCTTAAGTGCTTCCCATTTCACAACCGCTTGTATCTTCTTTGGATCCACATGAACTCCTTGCTCTGAAATCACATGTCCAAGAAATGTCACTTCCTTTAGTCAAAACTCACACTTGTTGAATTTAGCATACATCTCATTCTTCTTCAATGTCTTCAAAGAAATTCTTAAGTGTTCCTCATGTTCTTTATTACTCTTAGAATAGACCAAAATATCATCAATAAAAACAATGAAAAATTTGTCTAAAAAAGGTCTAAAAACTCTATTCATCAAATTTGTGAAAGCTACGCGTGTATTTGTTAACCCAAAAGGCATGATTAAGAACTCAAAGTGGCTATACCGTATTCTAAAAGTAGTCTTTGACACATCGGACTCCTGTATTCTTAATTGGTGGTAACCCGATCTCAAATCTATCTTAGTAAAGACCTTTGCCCCTTGTAACTAATCAAACAAATCATCTATACGTGGTAGCGGATATCTGTTCTTAATGGTGACATGATTAAGCTTCCTATAATCCACACACATTCTCAAGGATCCAGCTTTCTTCTTTACAAAAAGAATCGGCGCTCTCCAAGGTGAAGAACTTGGCCTAATATAACCTTTCTCCAACAAATCTTCCAATTGCTCCTTAAGCTCCTTCAATTCCACTGGAGCCATTCTATAAGGTGGAATCGAAATTGGCATTGTGCCCGGATGAAGCTCAATGGGAAATTCAATTTCCCTAGATGGTGGTAGTCCTGATAACTCCACGATAAAGACATCCGGGAATTCCCTGACTACTAGCATCTCTCCTAACCTCCCTCTATTTGCCCACGTGTCTACCACATAAGCCAAAAATGCCTCACATCCTTTTCTCATCATTTTCTTTACCATCAAAGATGAAATAATTCTCGATGAGCTAAATTTCCTGTCTCCTATAAACATCACCTTTCTTCTATCATCCAACTCGAACTCCATTGTTTTCTGTTTGCAATCTAAGTTGGCATTGTACTTCTCTAAGGCATCCATACATAGAATCATATCTAATCTTGCCATCTTCAATGGCATTAAATTCATTACTAAGTGTCCCTCACTATTATGTATCTCATAATCTCTATAAACTTGACTAATCACAATACACTGGCCAGTTGGAGTACTCACCATCAAAGGAGTATCTAATAGGCTCAAATCGTTACCCAACATAGTTTTACCTAATGAAATAAAGGAGAGGGTAGAACCCGGATTAATCAAAATAATCACATCATCATCAAATAATTTAATCATACCTATCACAACTTTAGTCTCCGCGTCCTCCCATGTCATTGCAAACACTCTAGCTGGTGCTTGGCCCCTTGATCTTCCTGGAGGATTCACTCTCCTTACCGCATCAAAGTTTCCCACTTCAGTTACAGTCTTTTGTCCCACCGCCTCAGTTCTCTTCGAAGCCTGCATTTGTGCTTCCTCTCTTCTTGCATATCGCAGACACTCTCTAGCCAGGTGCCCCTTCTCTCCACATTTGAAACAAGCTCCAGTCAGTCTGTAGCATTCCCCTCCATGGAACTTGTTGCAATGTTCGTACTTAAGGATGGCTGACTTGTCCCCTTCTCCCCTTCTACTGCCTCCCACCATTGAGGTTTGATGAGAAACAGTAGAATTCCTCATCGGTTTAGGCCTGCTTGCACCACTTCTCCTCTCCTCAGACTGGACAGGGAAAGTCTTGGCACTCCTCTCAGGCATAGAAGTATCCCATCCCCTCTTGGATTGTTCTCTCCCCTTTCTCTTTTTGCTCACGGTGCTCTTTATGTTCTCAATGTTTTCAACCCTCAAAGCTACCTCTACCAGCTGTTGGAAGTCACAAAAGTTCTGCACCATCTTTTTTTCCCTAATGGCTAGATGCAGTCCTGATTCAAATCTTCGGCACTTGGCTGCCTGACTCAGCATCATCTTAGCTGCATATCAGGATAACTATGTAAACCTACGCTTATACTCACTCACTGTCATTTCCATCTAGGTAAGACTCAGAAATTCCCTCTGTTTTTGCTGAATATACACCTCAGACATGTACTTCTTCTTATAAGCAGTTAAGAAGTCCTTCCATGCCAGCACTAGTGGTCTCATCTGGCTCCCTGGCACACTCTCCCACCATTGCAGAGCATCCTCTAAAGTAGGCTAATAGCATATACAACCTTCTCATCATCCTCGCAATCCATCTAATCCAGTATCCTCTTGGTCTTCCTCATCCAGGTCTCAGCTTCTTCTAGGTCTGTCGTCCCATAGAAATCCACTGCCCCGTACTTCCTGAGCTTGTCAAACTGTTTCCCCTTCTTGACTGGGACCGGAATAGAAGATTGCGGCAACTGTCCATAGCCTGAGTAAAGGCCTGAGCAAATGCCTGAAGCATCCTCAGATCCAATGGAGCTGGCACTTGCTCCTACGGAAAGGGAGACTCCTGGGACTGTGACCGAAAGGGCTCACTGCCTTGCCCTACCGAAGCATCAGCATTCACTGGGGCTATAGACTCATCAGTACTCTCCTCCCTTGGTGTACAGTCGGTGCAATTGATCCTTGAAATACTCCTCATGTCCTTCTACTAGGTGGCATCTTACTCCTTCAATGCTAAAACTATCTGTTAGCTTACTTTTCATTTTAGTCTTAATTCCTACATGTATGCATGACATACATGTCACTTAATGAAATTCAATCAATTTACAAAGCAACTTGTAACCACATATCATAACACTTCATCCTCCTATGCATTATAAGCCTAGGAAAAACCTAAGCTCTGATACTAAAAGTGTTGGGCACTCCTCCCTTGTGAGTCACGACCCCGACGTCCTAAGAGATATCTAAGCACGTGTCCCACAAGAATGGTGTGCCCCCACCAAGAGAAATTGACTTCTATTGTTGCCGGACTAAGAAGAAGCTTATAAATAGTAACTACGAAGAAGTTCATAAATAGTCACTAAGAAGAAGTTCATAAATAGTCACTAAGAATAAGTTCATAAACAATCACTAAGAAGAACTTCATAACTAAGAAGAAGTTCATGAATAGTCACTAACAAACGTTCATGACTAAGAAGAAGTTTATGAACAGTCACTAAGAAGAAGTTTATAAACAGTCACTAAGAAGAAGTTCATAACTAAGAAGAAGTTCATGAACAGTCACTAAGAAGAAGTTCATGAACAGTCACTAAGAAGAAGTTCATAAACATTCACTAAGAAGAAGTTAATGAATAAGAAGAAGTTCATGAATAAGAAGAAGTTCATGAACAGTCACTAAGAAGAAGTGGAAGGTCGACATAAGAAGAAGCAGAAGGCTAACATAAGACGAAATGGACTACACTCCTGAGCATCTCCACTTATAAGGCATAAATTTTGACTCCGATGTCTAAAAATTTCATACTATATACTGTTGGAAAGATAAAAGGAAGATTTATAACTTTCTATAACATAACTTTAACTAATTTTGCCTCAATGGAGCCCAGATTTGCCTCGAAGTTGGAACACGATTTTTACACCTAGAAAAGACTTGGATTTTGAAATGAATAATTACAAAGAAACGTGCACATACACTTGAGGAACTTTTCACTTCTAACTCTTTTGCCAAAACAACCCTTCTAGTGTAAAACTACTTCATATCTATTTCACTACTACACACATCTCATTAACACTTGAATCTCAACTCCAAAAGATTCATCACAAATAATCTTTCCAACTCCAACATGCTATTCTAACACTAGCAACAATTTGCAATCTCATCAACAATAAAAATGCACATCCATCATACTCAAACTTTAAAATAACGTAATCATACACAAAAGGAACTTTACAAGTTCTCATTCTCATTTCTAAACAAAATGAACATTTGACAAGCTTTTCTTACACATCAACATACGCATCAACTTAATACAAAATACAAAAGAATGCTCATGTTTGATATGCCTATAAAGCTAGCCTAATTAGTCACTAACTTAGTACGAAAGGTTTCTATCTATCTTAAAATATCCGAATGACTTGCAAGGATCACCGATCTTCACGATCTACACCTAAGGAGTGGGAAAAATATTGGGTTGAGCTACATAGCTCAGTGGCTAAGATATTTATAGCCGTTGGCAATGAGCCACACAATCAAACATATAGATATAGACAATCATAGAAGCATACACTTTTATCTTAGACTAGCAAAAAATTCAGCATTTACAATTCCAATTCACATTGCTTAATTTAATACATCATCACATAGGACATATTGGACGTAATTCACATCAAGGCATAACACTCAAATGTGATCCTAACTTAACACATCACAATGCAAATGCGCATACAATTGGCTCGAGGGTTCCATGGAAACAGAATGGAGAAACTGAAGTTTGCACCATGAACATAATGAGTCTATTTTTGGAGCTCATGTGCCACAAGCGGGCAGCCAAGAAAAGGCTCTTGTCAACGTGCACGTGATGAACATAATGGTTCCACTCTCGCCCAATCACAATAAAATCTCATGCTCACTTCAATCAAAAGTTCATATTCTCATACTTTTCTTCTATCCATTTAATCAAAATGGCATGATACAAGGCATAGCATAATCATACTCACAATTAAATTTTATCCAATGTCATACATCATAATGTAATTTCCACATCACAATATTTCAAAGCAAGGGATTTTATCACACTATGCACACACAAGGCATTTTGCTTATTACATAATAACTATAAATAAATTACCCACCTTAAAACTCTTGAAAATCCAAATTCAGTTATACCCTTCCTCTTACTCTTGAATAGGTTGTTCTTGATTTCCTAACACAACCAAGATTCTCATTCAATTCCAATTCAAATGGAAATCCCATAAATATCTATAATGCCACCAAAATGGAAATAACCCATATCAAGCTCAAACTTAACCTACCCATAGTATATCTAAGTTAGAAAACCCAAAACCTAGCTTAGATACCCACCTTCTTCTTGCAATCATTCCCAACACAAAAATCCCTTTTTCTCTCTAACACTTCTTCATTCTTAACACAATAACCCATTTCTTTACTAAAACGAGAAGAAGGTGTTAAACTTACCTTAAGAAACTTGATTTCCTTCTTCTTCCCATGAATTTTCTTTCCTTTCCCTTCTTTCTCCACAGTTTTCTCCTTCTTCTCTTTATTTCATGTTTTTCTCTCCTCTTACTTTGCTTCTCATGACACTCTCTCCCTTCCTCTAATTCAAGCCCCCTTTCTGTTAGGCGTTCTCCTAATTATACCCTCCATTAGTTAGTCTCTCCCAAGTTTGCCCTTCTTCTGTCTTTTATGGCTCTACTCCTTTAATCCACTTAACACAAGCCTACTAACTATTTAAGCTAACTTAATTTTTAACAATTCATTCCAATTTCAAACTTCTAATTTCTATTCATACTTGCTAATTTAATGATCCAATTCTTAAAAAAAATTAATAATAACGATAATTAAACAAACAAACAAGCATGAATAAATCACTAAACAATTAATAAGAAATTTAGAAAAAATCAGGATCCAACATTGTTGTTAAGATTTGAATGGTATCTTTTACACCTCATATTTACCCTTTTTCTTGTTTTTTTTATGACTAATATTATTAATCATAGTGGACGTGGAGTTTTCGTGTCATGGTGGAGTATAACATTATAAATACAAAAGAGATTGTGTGTTTATTGGAGCTTAACTAGTAGCAAATTTGGAAAATTAGAGGGATTTATTTTGAGAGGAATCAATAAATTTAAGTACAAAGATAGTTGACACCTTGTGCTTTCACCTAAGCAAAAAAAAATCAATATTTAAAATTGACAAAGAGATGGTTTTTTTCCCTACAAATTGAATATTACGGGTAACTAAAATTTGACATCTTGAATGAAAACCATCCTTTAAATTGTATCATGCATGTATTTTAAAATTAATAACACTTCAAGTAATGGGATAATGATCCGATTGTTTCTTTCTCTCTCTTTTTCATTTTAGATTTGAAACCTATAACTACTATTTTAGTGGTATACAGTTAATAAATGAGTTTAGAAATGGACCATTCATTGTAAAATATGTACATTGCATTCTTTAGGAGGGAGAGATATATAAGGTTTTTTTCATACAAATTGGAACATCTATTTTCTTTATGTAATTAAAGATAGAAAAGGGAAAACTAGTATTACAAAGTTAAAGGACAAACCATATTGTATTTGCATATCCATTTCTTTTTTCTCGAAAAATTTTGAAACTGCCTCCAAGGATTATTATACAATTTAATACCTCTTGAGGAAATAGTTTAATGTCTAATATTTGATAAATAGGCTAAGAAATTAAATCAAAAGAGTTTTGCTTTAAATGTATGCTAGTTCCATCATACAAAAGGATAGTATTTACTCTTAAAAGATAAGGATGGAGAAATTTCTTACCTTATTATTACTCTTAACTATTATTGCTTTGCATTTGGGTTACAAAATTTTTAAGTTTTTCAATTTGTAAGTTTTATTTTTTAAACGATTCAAACAAAGTTTTACATATGAAAAATTCGGTCTTTTTAATAGTGTCAATAGAAATTTTTTTAATGATAGTGAATGCTTTGATACTTTAATATATTTCATTATTATTATGGTTGAATGGTAGTCATGGCTCACACACATCAACTTTACGATTTTCTATACACATGATACACATTAAGAAGAATAAGAATAACAATTATTATGACATTATTAAACTTATTATAATATCTACTAAGGAGATACAAATTAAGAATGATAAAAAGCCTAGTTAATATAATCCATGAGGTTGAATAGCAAATCTTAATGGCATGATTATGGACAATGACATTGCATGCATTGAAAAACTTCATATGGATAAGCACACTTTTTGCATATTATGCTCAATTCTTCAAACTATTAGTGGATTAAAAGATGCTAAAAGTATAGTGTAAAGGAATTAGTATCAATATTTTACAATTCTTTACCTTTGGCAAGAGAAATCAAGAAATAAAGCATGATTTCTAGTGCTCATAAGAGACAATAAGTAGACATTTTCACAATATATTAAGAGTTGTACTTAAGTCATAAAGAGTTATACTTAAAATCTATAAACCTATCCCTGAAAATAGCATTGATGAAAGATGGAGGCAATTTAAGGTAATAACATACATATATGGAGCTTTATTTAGTATGTAATTTATTTTTAATTAATAATTATATGGCACATACCAAATATTGAAAAAATCTTAAAATCATATTAGGAAGAATGAGATTGCCATAAATGTCTCAGATGTATATTTTGTAAACATGTAATTTATTTCTGTACCACCTAGCTTAGAAGGTTTAATTGTTAATGGTAGGATGCTTTGAGAAACATCATCTAGAAGAAATAGTTAAAATTTTCTTGGGATAAGATATTTGATGTTATATATCTAATTTATTTTTCCATGTATTAAAATCATATGATTAATATATTTAATATAGTACATAATAGGTTAATATTATCTTATTAATGCTGGATATATAAATTGTAAGGGATTTCTTATAGTATATAAAGATTAGCGATATCATCTTATCAAATAGAGATTAGAACATCAACTAAATACTCGCGAAGAATATTTTAATTTAAAACATTATGTAGCTAAAAATGTAACAGCTCAGATCACCTGCTTACAGATATTGTCCGCTTTGGGCATTGGCCCAGTCAAGCCCTCATGATTTTGCTTTTCCTGAGAACTTCGCAGGAGGTCACCCATCCTGGTACTACTCTTGTCCTAGCACATTTAACTTCAGTGTTCTGATGGGATTCGGTGCGTTAGGGCATGGAAAACACGTCTGTACGGGAGAGGTATCTGTACCCTTATAAGGCGTACTTTGTTCCCCTCTCTAATCGATGTGGGATCTCACACTCTCCACTCCCCTTAGGGACCAACCCTCTTTAGGGCCCAACTTATCTAACACAATGGTTCGGGCATCGGCTTTGATACCATTTGTAACAACCCAGATCAACTGTTTATAGATTTTGTCCGCTTTGGGCCTTGGCCCAACCAAGCCCTCACGGTTTTGCTTTTCCTGAGAACTTCCCAGGAGGTCATCCATCCTGGTACTACTCTTGCCCTAGCATATTTAACTTCGGAGTTCTAATGGGATCTGGTATGTTAGGGCATAAAAAACGCCTTTGTAAGGGATAGGTATCCGTACCCTTATAAGGCGTACTTTGTTCCTCTCTCCAATTGATGTGGGATCTCACATTGATTCTATGTTAAGAATAAAAATTTAATATTGTTTAAATTTTATTTCAATTTGTTATGCTTTATTTTATGTTGGTTTATGCTCTATTAGTTGTAGGGCATAAACCAACATTCTTTCACTTGCACTAAGCTAATCATTTAAGTATCTTATACCAAATCATTATATGACGATCATGTTACTACTGGGACAGTGGCTTAATGAGTGACTTCTATAAGATTCTCTATAGTGATCACTTGCTTAAATCTTACAACTTTCATCTTAATTATCACCATAATTAAGAAAAATTTCTTAAATACATCCTTTTCATATCCAATGAGTGTTGGTATTAGATAAATATATTTTCAATAATTGAAAATATGAATTATTGTTCTCTATAAGAAATATGTCTTTATATACTCCCATTAAAGAGGTCAACTAACCTTTTTATAGATATGATAGATTCGCAATCATCTCGAAAACAAGCTTTTTGAATTAATTATGAAAGTGAACCTTTTAATATCTCTTAGCCTTTTAACTATATATTAAATGTATCAATAAAGACATCAGTTCTAACTGGATCTATTATCAAGAGATTTGAACTTTTTCAAATTTTAGTATATACTTATAAGATAATGGTTCATCATACTTCCTATAGTTATAGGAGAATCATTCTTTTATAAGTACACATTGAAATTTTAAAAAAATTTAGATCTTATGAAAATGCATCCAATTAGAGCTGCTATCTTTGTTGATACATTTAATGTACAATTAAAAGACTACGAGACATTGAAAGATTCACTTTCATGATAAATTTAAACAGTTTGCTGTGAAGGTGATTGTGAACTTATCATGTTTATAACAAGGCTAGTGGGAGTATAGTTGTCCTCTTTAGTGGGAGTATTTAGTGACATATTGCTCATATAGAAAAATAATTCATATTTCAATTGTGAAAAATATAATTGTCTAAGACCAACTCTTGTTTGAAATGAAAAGGTAATAACTTAATTATGAGAATTAAATTTATAGATATAGATTAGATTGTTTACCTATTCTAAGTCCAATTACATGGCTAATGTACTAAAGATGTTTAGTATTTAAGATATTTGATACTTGTGAAGTATTTAAAATATCCATTATTCTATTTATGAGTTAATATCTGAGTTCAAGGTTATATGGATATTAAATTTAGAAATAAATTCTAATTAAGGTCTATTTTACTTAAAAAACAATATCATTTTAAGATTGGAAAGGTTCCAATGTAGCAATGATTATTAATTAAGCCATAATACAATTTTCATTTATCGGAAGTGATTAATTGGATCAATAAGTTCTCCAAGTAATTTAACATAGTTCCTTGAGTTGC
>JANSVA010108905.1:0-10286 GCA_025504915.1 Erythroxylum reticulatum
ACTTTATAAGAGATGAATGATGTATAGCAAGGAGAAAGTTAAAAATGCATATAAGATAGGATTTTATGCAAGAATGAGAAAGAGATAAGCAAAAGCCCCCAAAATTATGTTAGTTTGTTATCACGAGCACATATTTGATAATGGGATTATTATAACAATTGATAATATTAGGCACATATGTATTATATGTGTGGGGTAATATAGGAAGCAATTTAAGACTTATTGAATATTGTTAGACATAGTTCCCATGGTTCAAAGTATAAGACGAATTAGAGTAATACATGAAAGTGCAACTAATGATCAATAGAGGATAGATTGAGGTTATTGATGATGTTATTATGGGTGATGAATTTTGTGAAAAAGAAGAAGGGCACGATCGTGGCACAGTCCCCATAATTGAGGACAGATACAAAACAAGAATTGATGTCCTAAACCAAACAAGATTAAGATATCTTAAATACAAGTTATTAACTGGTGAATTTTCTTAAAAGACATCTCTAGAAAAGATGGAATGATCTTGATGATATATATGCCAAGGTATTAGAGTAAATGAATTGCTTAATGCTTTACTCAGCCTTATTAGAAAGGATATTCTTATCATATAAGTTATGACAGAAATTATTCTTCTTGAGGTTACTAAGAATGTCTAATCAACAATGATGATAACAATGGATTAATAAAGTTTACATGAACAGTTTAGATGATAGTAGCAGGAAATCTTCTTTCACAGAAGAATTTCACCGAATTAGGTTACGCAAACTAGATAGTTTACTTTAAGGATGATTAATGAAAGAACAAATCATAAATGAACATGTAATAAATCAAAAGTGAATATTGGAGTCCTAATCCCAATAGAGACTCAAGCATATGATATAGAATATGCTACTGAGAGTGTATGCATCTTTGTTGATGTAAAGTATCCAACTAAGAGAATGGATTTTTAAATTTGAGGTGACATTACGTATAAGAGATAGAAATCAGATCTAATGAATGTGTTACCAACATAGGAAGTTAATATTGTAATTAAATTGAAATTTGTGGAGAAAATAGAATGAATGAGCAGGCATTAGAATAAATGCATATGAAAATTAGAGAAAATCAAATGAAATGAGAAAATGATTTGAGAAAAGAAATTAATTGGGAAAATTCAATTGGGAAACTAAAAATAACATGAGATATTACTACTTCATGGAGGAATTAGATTCTTAAAGAATTATAAGAACAAATCATGGGGACAAGGAGTTGTGGGTTATATCTGTTGGAGTTAACAATGCCCCCAACAGTATTATGGTATTGAAAATAAAAGTGATCCAGGTAAAACTGGATCAATTAGTGACTATGATTATAAATGATATATCGACTGTATTTAAAAAGCAAAGAGCATATTTGTGAAATTTAAGGATAAATCTTACATATCATGAAGGTAAAAACAATTATAGGTCGAGTTCAATAAGAGTGAATCTTAGCTTGATCAAATAAAATGTTGGATTTTATAGTAACTGAACATGGTGTATTAGGAGACCCAAGGAAATAGAGGTAATGAAGAAGTAAGAAATTACAACGAATATATAAGAGATTCAGAGTTCTTTAGAACTAGCTATATCTTGGATACTACCAGAGACTGTTAAGGTGTTTTTAATGATCTTATCCCGTAATAAAATTTTTTGAAGGAAAACGTGTAAATCATATCAGTGATAAATGTAAAAAGAGTTTTGAGGAATTATAACACCGATGTTAATAATATCATTTGGAATTGCAGATTATGTGGTATAAAATAAGGTTTCATATTAGAGATTAGGATGAAATCCAGTGTAGCATAATAAAGTGATTTTGAGACAATTAAAGCCTCATAAGTTAACTATGTGATACATGATTTAGAACTTGCTGCAACAGTGATTACTTTGAAAGTTTGGAGACATTATACGTACAGTGAAACATTTTGGATCTATATATAAATATAGAGAACATTAAAGTTTAGGGTAAGTATGGAGTTTGAAAGAACTGAATATAAGACTAAGACAATGAATAGAGTTACTAAAAGATTTTGATTAAGCAAATGAGTATTTCCCCAGTAAAGCTAGTGTTGTAATTTGATATATGGAACGGAAAAATTTAATAGCTGTGTAACACAAATTCAGATATCGAGTTTACCAATTCTAGTGTAATAAAAAGCATGAAATGTTAAGTTAAATTTTGGGCAAAGCAAAGTACTATTAGTTGTTGAATTTAAAATTAGTCCCATATGGAAAGTTTAGCAAAGCCCAAATTGAGGATTCAAAACCTAAGAATCTTATCGAGAAGTTGAAAATGAATCTAAAATTTGAGTTTGAATAGGAAAAATGATACTTTGTGATTGAAACAAGAAGAATGTGTACTCAATAAAGATGATTGAGTAAAGAGATTACTAGTGAAAGCAAGTAATAACCTATGCTAGACATCTTAGTAGGAATACGCTAAAATAGTCTTTAACTGCTAAGGATGTAGAAACATTGACCGAGTGTTTGAATTGTCAACAGTCTTAACTGTTGGGGATATGCTTAAAAACTTATATTTTTGGAGTTTATAGGATCATGAGGATAATGTATGGTCCTAATTGAATTTAAGCATATCAATCACTATCATAGTGATATCGTCAGGATACTATATGAGATGTTATATGACTATAAGGGTTGTTCATCCTTACATTGAAATGAAGATGGCCTAAAAATGGTAAAAGGCTAGAGTAAATTCAGCATAGTGTTAGTGTGTCAAATGAATCTGTAATAAAAATTAAGTGACTTATGAAAGATTAATGAATTTGATGGATCAACATTGAAGTTATGGAATATAGTGAAATAGACATAAGAATGGAGTGTATTAACATTAAAGTGATGTGAATTATTAAAGTAAAGATGAATTGTTTCTAAAAGTACCACCTTGGTAAGTTGTGCTCAAATAAGGAAAAAGGATAAACTAAGCCCGATACGAATTGATCTGTACGAAATTATTATGAGTTAGCGTTACTGATAAAGGGATGTCTTAGATTCATAACATGTGATATGTGAATATGCCAAGAAATAATGATATGATCTGACAAAGATCTATTGTTGGCTTGCAAAGTGAAAATTTTGAATAATCTGAGATATTAAAGAACTAGTTAGGATAGTGACTGACAAAATAAGTCACTGAAAGACCTAGTGAGTCTATCAACTATGGTCATTTGGATGAAAGTATTCAAGTAATGAGGTTATATAGGAAACAGAGGAGCATATGAGGAAACAATACCCCTGCCTTATTGATTAGTCAGATAATAATTTTGATGACAAAATTTATTAAGGGGGAGAAATGTAACATCCCATTCCCATACTAAAGGTTGGAGCTTTAGATTTCTGTAATGGAGAAAATAGTAATGAGAGATTAGAAGAAAGTGCATTTCATGCTCATGCATAATGTTAGCACTCATACATGTGAATTTGAATTTTTGCACACATAAAAAATGATTGTACATGCATTCATTGACAATTGCCAGGTATAATTAATCTATAAATGTGATTATAATTGGAACTGTGAATTGTTTGTATTGAAAATTAATTTTTGAGAGTATAAGCATTGATTTAGAATTTTTGGAATTTTTGGAGAAATTTTTGGAAATTGTTGGATATTTTGGACTACGAAAATTGCCAAGTGTCAAAACAATTGTTAAATGGTAGTAAAAATTAATGTCCAATGGCAATGGAAATTTTGAATAAGTGACTTTAGGATTTATTGACAAGTGCCATTGAAAATTAGGGGACAATTGGAATAGAAATTGGAAATAAATGGACTAGTTAACAAAAGAGTCAGTTGGAGATCACAAAAAGGTAACAAGTGGAATCCACTCACGATTTTGACCTATCATGGTCTTTCATTTGCCCATTCACGATACATGCTTCTCTTTTTCCTCTTCTTCAATTTTGTTTTCATCTTTCTCTCCTTCACTCACGAACCTCACTGTCACCCTTACCATTTCACTTTGTTTCCTCAAGATTTATTGTCTTTTCCATCTTATTACTAAAAAACCCAACCTATTCCTCCTTAAAAAGGTGAAGATCATATATGTTGGAGAGCTAGGGTTTCATGGTGATTAAGGAAGCTTTGGGTAAATCAAGTAAAGTATAAGCATCCTTCTTTTATTGATTATTTTGGATGAAGCAAATTTAGTGATAATTAGAGGTGAAAATGAAGTTGAATATGTGTAGGAAGTTGTTGATGAATGGTGTATGAAAATGTGTTGATCTTTTTGGTTGATGAATAAGTATAGCTTATGAATCGATTTTTGAATGATATTGGGTTGAAATGGAGTCGAAAATGATGTAGAAGAGATGGTTTAGGTTTAAGATGGCTTATATGTGAAAGGTGGGAAGTTAAAATCTGAAAAATGAAACATGTTCTGCGTATGCTTCTGTCAAAGTTCACCGCGGCCAACTCACCTTGGTTTGCCACAGCCAACTTGAAATATGAAGTTCACCGTTGTCAACTTGGGGGTTCTCCGTGTCCAAGTTGTAAGTTTTAACGCGAATTTTTCCTCTATAGAAAAGTTCGCCGTAGCGAACTTTTCTGGTTTGTCACGGTGAACTTTCCAGTATAGAACATGTTTTGGTATTTTGAGCATAACTTTTTTTGTAGTTATCTAAATTGAGTGATTTTTTATGATGAGTAAAATAGAGATATAGTACTACAAATTGTATGTAGAAATAGAGTTATAATTCAGACTCTAAGAATTTAAATCTCAGGGTGGAAATTAAGTGTAGGGCACCGCTCAGAATAACAACAGTCTGAAAATATTTGGCTTATAACTTTTACACTACTGATCCAAATTGAATGATTTTGGTGTCATTAGAAAATTATGAGATAAAAGGAAAATTTTCAAAAGAAATTGTTACCAAATTACTTCATTTTTATTATGTAAATGATATGAAATAGTAGACCCGAAAGTTAGTGTTTGAAGAAAAATCTGAAATGATTCATTGAGTTATGAAATTAGATTCAAGGTGTTTATTTGAGGTATAAACCTAAGCACAAATTTTAATTAGGTGAGTTTTGATATAATACCGATAATGCGATGAGAATAATGGAAAGATATCTAGGATTTTCACGAACATGCATTGTACATATTTCATATACACACATGTGCATAACTAAATGTTTATAATTGTGCAAAGTTATTAATATATGTGCAATGTGTGTATTGTATAATTTTGATATGCAAGATTAATGTCCACATCTAGACACTTCCAAATCAAGGAAGCGAATGCTAATCTAGAGCGTATTGTGAGTAGACCTAAATGGTCTTATTTTATTGTTTGTTTGTTTATATGATGTATTGAATGATTATGAATGTGATTTAATTGTTGAATTCCAGAAAAATAAAGGTCCAATGATTGTGATATATGAATAGGATATTGAAGTACTACTTATATGTGATTTTGATTGAAATAAGTGTACATAATTGACCATTATATTCTGGGCCATGTTTCGATGATAAATGTGTTCTGAATGTGCATTTGCATATGAATGAAAATGTGAATTCTCAACTTTAATGTTGAATGCTGGATTAAGGTCCGATGATATACAAATGTGATTGAATGAGGATATGCAAATGTGATTGATGCATAACATTTCATGAATGCATGAAAGATAAAGGCAGTTGTGACCAGAATATCCAACGTGAAAAGAGCTTTAAGCTCAGTTATGCACATCAGAGCCTCGAGCTCAATGTTTAATGAACCTGGTATCCCCAACAGATACGGAACAGTTATTAATGATCCCAGTATCCCCAATAAATACGGGACAGTTATCAATGAGCCCGGTATCCACAATGGATATGGAATTGTTTAGGCTCTCGGTCACAACAAAGTAATAAATAAAAGTGAGTCTCACATGCATTGCATATGAAAATTGATATGTATGTTTTAAAATGAACAAAATGAATTGTGTGACTGCTCTGAATGTGAACTGTGAAATAAGTGATTAAAATGATATGTGATGCAATGTGATTAATAGATAAATGA
Organism: Erythroxylum reticulatum; assembly: GCA_025504915.1. Taxonomy (NCBI): domain Eukaryota; kingdom Viridiplantae; phylum Streptophyta; class Magnoliopsida; order Malpighiales; family Erythroxylaceae; genus Erythroxylum; species Erythroxylum reticulatum. The sequence goes on from JANSVA010108905.1 coordinate 6,030, forward strand.
TGTGAATTGTCTATTATATAATTGGGTGAGCCATTGAGGATGGTCACTCACTGAGTTCCCAAAACTCACCCAAATTTGCATATATTTTACAGGCTCAGAAGATTACCCCATTAGATAAATGGGAGTACACCTACTACATTCAAGTAGAGGTAGAGGTCGAGATCAGTTCATGTTTGCACTTGTTTTCTTTCTTTTGTATCAAATAGAGTTTCCGCAATTATTGTAACTTAGGTATTTGAGCATTTTTGTTTTGTCATAAATTTTCATATTGGAGATGTTTGTAAATGATTTTGTAATGTAATGAAATTATGACTACAAGTATTCTATATTTGTAATGGGCCCAAATGGCTACTGAAATTCGGATGATTGTATTGTTGTGATTGAAAAGGTTTATAATTAAAATGGATCATTTTGATTATTGATTTCCGCATACGCGTGTATTAATTTTGAAAATTTTGTACTGAGTTTCAAGTGTTTGACTGACTAGATATGCTAGTACGCCACCCTCGTAAGGCACGGGCTCGGATATCACTCAGGATGTAGGGTACTTGTTTGGCGAGAGTGGGGTGCTACAGCCTATCATCGTCATGTTTCCTCCTTGGTTTCATTTTTGTGTTTTCTTTGATTTTGTAATGTAAAAAATTATGTAATATTAAAGATGGAGCAACCATGGATCGAAGAGAAGAATAGGTAATGGTTTCAGTGTATCCTTTGATGTATTAGCAAAGTTTCGATTTTATGAAAACCAAAGTGTTGGAATTTCGTTTTAACAAATTTTCGATTTTTTTGAAAACCAAGGTGCTAAAATTTTTGTTTTAACAAAGTTTCAATTTTATGAAATATAGGTGCTGGAATTTTTTTTAGTGTTGGGTTTACCAAAAACAAGTGCTAGAATTTTTTTTTCATATTGCTAAAGTTTCAGTTTTAATGAAAAACAAGTGCTAGAATTTTTGTTTTCAAAGTGACAAATTTTGGTTTTAAAAATAACATTACACATTTTTTACCAAATGGGCCGAGACAAGTGGATGAAGAGTTCAAAGAGAAAGAGCCAAGTCCAATAAGAAATTTTTGTGCCTAAAAGCCTTGTAATTTTATTTGTTTTCTAGGATGGACAATCAAATATGGCCTATTAGTTCATGAGATGAATGGATAAATGGATGCAAATAGTATGTTATATTATATGATTGTATGTCATTTAGAAAAATCTCATCCCTAGGCTTTTCCATGCATTCATTATGTATGAAATATATAATGAAATAATATATGGTGGATAATAAATTGCATCTAGAGAAGATGGTATTTATTAAAACTTAAATCCTAAAAAGATTGAGTGGGAGAGGATGCTCATGTGAGAGTCCACGGTCTTCATGTGATGGCCGATTTGCATGTGGTGAACTGCTATTCCCCACTGGAAGGCATGAATCCTAGATCTTACATGGTTTGGGTCTCCTTAAGGATAAGTCCACCGAGGCATGGTTTGGAAGGAGCTTTAATAGATTAATCAAATAGTTATACACTCAACATATTTTATCAGTAACCTACCTACGGTAGCTCTGTTGGTAAAAGTATGGACAAATCATGGCACTTCTCAAAAAGTTAGGCATAAAAATGCTTGGTAGTTTTTTTAGTGGAAAGGTCCCAATTTTTCTTTTAATGGATGAGATGACCCACCATCACTTAGTTCATTATAGATAAAAAGATAATCGTTGTATTAAATTTTAATTTTTGTTAAATCTATCATTATGCATACATGCATCATGATTTTATACAAAAGTTCCAATAATGTTGTCTAGTATGCTTATGTTTTAATAATTTATATTTTCTAACATAATCAACCACAATATGAATCCACTCACTTTTCTCTTGACTAATAACAAATTAGAAAATGGAATTTTAATGAATGGTGTGAGGACCAGGTCTGCAAGAGTGAAAGCTATCCAAACCTTTCATAATCTCAGACAAAAACATGGTAAACTGGTGCAGGATTACATGATGAAGGCAATCTCTGCGATTACTAAGGCTGAGATGCTTGGGGCGGATATGGATGCAGATACGTAGATGATTATGATCATCAATAGCTTAAAGTTATCTTTTCAGCAGTTTAAGTTAGACTATAAGCTTAATAGCAAGGATTACACCTTGAGTGAGTTGATGAATACCCTCCAAAGTATGGAGGAGACATTAAATATCAAGGCTACTAGACCAAAAGCTAATTTAGAATCTTCTTCCACACCCAAGGGTAAGGGTAAGTAAAGAAGAAGGGTCCAATGAAAAAGAATCCCCAAACAGGGGTCAAGGTCTAACCCATGAAAATGAAGTCCAAAGTGGACACTAAGAGAAAGTGTTTCCAATGTAGAGAGCAAGGTCACTAGAAAAGAAATTGTGTGGTCTACCTTGAGTCCCTTAAAAGCAAAAAAGGTATGGGTTTTCCGAAGTTTGTTAGGAACTAGAAATGTGGCAGATTTTGATTCTTAGATATTAGATTCAAGAGCCACTAACCATGTTTGCAATTCTTTGCATAAGTTATATTTGGAGGATGTATATTACATCCTAATGATTGTAAGGAACATGATTTCTATTTTTGTCTAATAAAATCTGGTTATGCATTATATTTTGAAAATGTTGTTTCAAAATATAAGAATAAGAATTTTATTTGTAATGTGATAATTAAACAAGGATTATTCTTTATAGAACCTATAACAGGCTCACTAAGCACTACATAATTAATAAAACTAAGATAATCCAATGACTATAGTATTAATTTAAAATATATCTGACATTTAAGAATGGGTCATATCAATCAGAAAAGATTTGATAGGTTAGTGAAAGATGGGATCTTTGCAGGCTTGGATAATGATCCATTACCCACTTGTGAATCTTGTATTGAAGGAAAAATGACCAAAGCCTCATTTCCTTCCAAAGGAAACAGGTTTGAATCCACGTTGGACCTGGTACATACTGATGGGTGTAGGCCTATGAACGTAAAAGCTAAAGGAGGTTATGAATATTTCATAACCTTTATAGATGATTACTCTAGACATAGATATTTTTATTTGATGAGTAAAAAGGGTGAGTCCTTTGAAAAGTTCAAAGAATTCAAAGATAAAGCTGAGAAGCAGCTAGGCAAGCCATTAAAACAACTTCGATCGGAATCGAGGTGGTGATTACTTAATTGGAGAGTTCCTATAATTTCTAATTGACAATGGAATTGTTTACAACATGTCAACTCCTCGCGCCTCAATAGAATGGTGTAGAAGAGAGGAGGAATACAACTCTATTAGAGATGGTAAGATTAATGATGTTCTACGCTAGCCTTCTAGAATCGTTATGGGGATATGCCATATAAATGGCAACTTATCTTCTTAACTTTGCTCCTTCTAAACCGGTGCCTAAAAACCCTAAGGAGTTATGGACTAGCTAAGTGTCTTCATTGCAGTACATAAGGACTTGGGGCTGCCCAGGCCATGTTATAAAGCTTGAATCCACAAATATGGAACCAAGGTCAGAAGAATGTTTATTTATAGGATATCCTACAGGTACACAAGGGTACTATTTTTACTGTCCTCAGGATAAGAAGGTATTTGTTACGAAAAATGTGACCTTTTAAGAATTTGTGAGAAATCATAAAGGAAAAAGTGAAGGAGTATTAAAGGAGGAATGTAGACTTTGTGAATAAATGCAATGAATTGTTTTAAAATTTGATGATTTCTAATTATGTTAGATGATGCCATGTGTAAGTTGGATATGTTCTTGCTCTAACATGTCATTATTATAAAATCTGTATTTGAATATTCTTGAATGTTTGGGTATGTATCTTATGATAGTGAAATGTTGCATCTTAGCTAGTAAAATCCTATTAAGATTCTAATTTAGTCATCTAAAGATGCCTATAAATAGCTTATTTGAGCAATTGAGAGAGCATCTTTTGTATACTTTGAGGGAAATAATAAAGGTTGACATTTTGTTGTATCTCTTTCTTGTGCTTATTATTGCCATGAATATTTACTTCTTTCGTAGTTTTCTTACAAGGGTGTAAGAGTGAAACACTGCGAGAGTTATGAGGCGTTTGAAAATGAGTAAATTGGTCGATAATCATAAGATAAGGCTGAATCTTACTTTAAAGGAGCTAAGTGAAATTATTGTACAAAAGAGTTGACACATCTTATAAAACAAGTTTGTGCTTGAAAGAAAACCTTTGTAACAACTATAGCAATCAATTAATACACAAGTACTTACAATAAAAAGAATCAAAGCACA
>JANSVA010108916.1:0-10286 GCA_025504915.1 Erythroxylum reticulatum
CCTTTCTTTTCGTTTATACAAAATGCCATGACCGAATATCAAGGCATAATATGATCAAAATCACAATTCAATTTTTTATTAAAAAAATGTCCTACTTCTTTCTATGCACAACTTAAAACGCATCATAGTAATTCACAATTTAGCAATTTCATTTTCAAGCACATATCATACACATACATAGGTAAGAATTTGCCCAATTACACAATAACTATAAATACGTTACCCACCTAATAAGCTTGTGGAAATCCAAGTCAAGCTTGCTTTTCCCTTTGCTCTTAGGTAGCATTTCCTTAGTCTCCTAGAACAACCAAGGGTTCATTCAAAACCAAAATTCTAATAAATATAAAGACTTCAGAAAAATCATAGAATTACAATAGTATAATGAAACTCAAATCGAACTTACCCACAGTCCATCCAGTTTAGAAAACTTAAGATCTAGTTTAGAAACCCTAAAAACGATTGGGCTCTCCTAATCCATCTTTTTCCCACAAAACTTCTTTAGTCTCAAGCTCCTTCATCCGTAATACAACCCATTTCTTTAAAGCAAGGAAAAGATAGTTTACCTAACTTAACAAACTTGATTTCTTTTCTCTTCTTTTTCACCTCTTCTCTCTTATTTTCATTTCTTTCTTCTTTCTCTTTGATTCTCACGACACTTCTCTCTTCTTCTAATACAAAACAATTTTATGCGGTGTTTTTTCCCCCTTTTTACCCTTCATTTACCTTGTCCTTCCCGTTTTGCCCCTTCTTTTGTCTTTTATGTCTCTAACTCCCTTAAGCTAACTTACTTATAACCTTCCCATAATAATTCAAACTTAATTCAAATCCTTCCATCAATTTCTAATCTCTATTTATTCCACTAAATTAATGACTACTTTCAAAATTAATAAAAAATGGAATAATCGACTAAAACCTAAATAACAAATCACAAAAATTGAAATTTTTTTTGGGGTCTAGCAGGTTAACCCACAATAAAATGGATTGAAGATTGGTTAGGTGAGGTGGGTGGATTTGGAAGTGGCTTAGGCTTTTGAACCAAACAGTTTTTGAGAAAGGACATTGAAAGAATAAATGTTCAATAGTCTCAAAGTTCGAAACACACAAGGAACACTGAATAGGGGTATGGAGAAAAAGTAGTTTGTCCTTTATCTGCAATTTATTCAGGAAAGCTAACCATAATATGAAGGAACACCTAGAATTATTCCTTTTGTGCCATACAATTTTATACCAAGGCACTGTCTGATTTGAAGGTCTCAAGAAGGTGTATGCAGAAGCATTTGTATATTGTTTTGAAGGGCTAGCTAGCCATTGTAAACTATCCTCTCTTGAAGAATCTGGGTAGTATTGCAAAGGTTATAGGTTACTAATAGTCCCAACTAGTGACTCCTGCCAGCATCATTCATTGTTTCTGATTACTTTAGACAGTTTTGCAGTCATAGGGAGGTCAGACCCATTGATCAACCTAGGAGTAGAATGAGCCATTAAGATACCTCTTGGACGCCAAGGATCCTGATTTAAGAAAGTAGAGTTTCCATTTCCAATTCTAAATCTGAATTGGTTCCCAATTTGCTCCATAACATACAAAATTTTCCTCCAACTCCATGAACAATAGTAGTTAGGAGTGGTATTCTAGAAAATTTTCCTTTTCAAGATAATAGTCTGAACCCACTTGACCCATAAAGCTTCCTTATCTTTAAACAGAAACCAAATTCTTTTCCCTAGAAATACATTATTCCAAGTTGATAAATGTTTAATACCTAGACTGCCCTCCTTTTTTGATATGTTCTGTTTGTGATGTTTATAATTATTTATAGATTTTGATTTGAGTGTGAATGAGTTGAGCTAAAATGGAAGTATGAATGAAGAGGAAATAATGAGGACATAAATTAGAAACGATAGATTAAGAAAAAGAGATGAAGATGTGATGAAAAAAATGTTGTTTCATAAAATATTAGGAAGATCATCTGTAAAGATTGTGCATAAGCATGATCATGACAGAGATGGAACTTTAGAGGAGCTGTACAATCATGCAGAAGCACGATCATGATAGAGAGGAACCCTCAGGGAGCTTGTACGATCGTGACAGAGAGGAGAAATTAGATAGTCCACGATCGTACACAAGCACGATTGTGAAAGAAGGGAGATGTCAAGTAGTGCACAATCATGACAGAGAGGATTCAGCAGGAGGTGGACAATCGTGCATCGTGACAGTGAGAGTGTAATGCTTTTTGACAGATTTCAACACCCTTCACTCTTTTGATCATACCTTCTTCTCCGGATCTCCAGTTGACTTAAACTTTGAACCATAAACTCCTAACACATTGTTTTTCCTTTAAAAAACCATTCATGGCCATCTGAATTCATTAAGAAAGGATTGATAATGATTGATTGATGAGTTTAGGATGAAAATGATGAAGTGTGCCAGAATTTCTTAAATGGAGTGTTTTCATTGAATAAGCATATGCATTTTAGCCATAAATTGATTTGTACATATCCAAATGGGATGATTTTAAGTTTAGATTAAAGTAGAGACATTTGGATACAAATTTCATGAAGGAATATAATTTCAATTCTATCTTTAAGAGTTTCAAAATTTGGCTTAAAGTTGAGTACTGATTCCTATTGCTGTTTGATTACAGTTTGAAGTATTTTGTGTATAACTTGCAGAATACTGAACCAAATTGTGAGAACGTAGTGTCATTAGAAACTTATGACATATGAAAACATTTTTTAATGACCATGAAAAATTGACCAGAAAATCTGGTTTTGAGAAAATCTGGAATGATTAAATGAGTGATGAACTTAGAATAAATTTATTTTATTGAGGTGTAAACCTAAGTTCAAATTATACATATATGAGTTTTGATATATGAATGATCTTGTGATGAAAATAAAAGGAATATACCTGGGATTGTCATTGAGCACATATTGTATATAATCCATATATGTATTGTGCAAAAATTAATACTTATATAATTATGCAAAGTTGCAATATGTGTAAGTGTATGTTGCATGTTATAGAAGAGCATTTAGAGTGTCAACATCCGAATGTTGTTGAGACTTTGAGGAAATAGCTATCTGGAGACTGTGAGTAACCTAGATGGTCTCACTTAAATATTTGTTTATTTTAAATTTTGTATTGAATTAAATTGTGAATATAATTGTGCTGATTCCGGACATTGAATGCTCGAGGTGTTTGAAGCATGAATAAGACATTGGAAGTGCTCCTTGTATGTGAATTTGATAAAGTAAGTGATTCTTAACATTTTTGTTGAATGCCAGACCAAGGTATGATGACAAATTTGAACGTGAATGTCAATGTGATTGTGTAAGTGAAATCAAATGACTGAGTGAATATATGTGAATGTGATGCATTTCATTACATGATGTATGACAATATAAAGGCAGTTGTGATCGGAGTAGCTACCAAAAAATAGCTTAAAGCTCAAAATGTGATAAAAGCCTCTGGCTCAGTTGTAATTGTACCTGGTATCCACTAAGGGATATGGGATGATACTTGAACAAGCTCGGTATTCGCAAGAGATATGGACCAGTAAAAAGGCACTCGGTTACAATAAAGAAATAAATGAAAGTGAGTCTCATGAGCATTGCATATACATTTAAAATGTATGTTTGAATGACTCAGTCACAACAAAGTAATAAGTGAAAGTGAGTCTCACAAGCATTGCATATACATTTAATATGTATGTTTGAATGATTGAAATGTATTATCAAATTGTCTTGAATGAGAAATGTGAAAATAGTGAACAAAGTACATGACGATAAATGAAATGATGTGAATTATATGAGTGCATGTGTTGATGTGTTATATGATTTGAGTGAAGCATCGAGGATGGTTAACTCACTGAGTTCGCAAAACTTACCAAAATTACAACGTTGACATTTCAAGTTCGAGAGAGACGATATAGCTTCTAAGTCAAATTAGAAGAGATCTAGCACTAATTTTGGATAGAAGACATGGCTCAAAATTTGGTCAGTTGAGATTGAAGGATCTAGTTTATAACCTTTGTATAATTCCTCTTGTATGTAGCATGTTTTGAATACAGAGATGTAAACTCTAATTGGTTTTGATAATGTACATATATGGATGTTTTGTAAAGCTACAATGTATATTTGGTTTTTATGAAATGAAATGTGAAAATTTGGGTTTTTAAATGTTGTGATATTTATGCTTTGAATGATGATGCCATGATCAAGTTAGTGACGTGACTGCTCTAGCATGCCACCTTTATGAGGTAGGTACTCAGATATCCTTCGGGATTTCGGGTATGTGTCCTATAAGAGTGGGGTGCTACATTTTGGTATCAAAGCGTGGTTGGCATCCATAGGGATATATAGGAATATTAGACATGAAATATTGTGAGAAATGAGGATAGTCATTGGGCCTTGTTTGGTTGGCATAAATTCTTGCTTGGGAAAGTAATCTTTTTCCTAAAATTTATATTATCATGTTTGGTTCATTTTTTGAGTAGTTAGGAAAGTAAAAACTTTCTTAATCTAGGGAAAGTAGTAACGATTTACTTGGATTATAAATCCCAGCACCCCCTTGGTATTTAGATTATTTTCCTTAGGAATTTAATTTAAAAAATACACAAGCCAATTTAACCCTTACTTCTCTCTCAACTCTATGACAACTCTTTTATAAAAACCTACCTCCTCTTTAACCAATGTTACAAATAATGTACTAGACTTGGTACCTGATTGGGTTCTGGTACGGTACTGTATCAGTACCAGTTAATATTGAGTATCATTTTGGGTAATTTTTTAAATTTATGAAATAGTCCCTAATTTTTTTAAATTACAAAATAGTCCATTGTCATATTATACAATTGTACTGTATGTTTTTAACCCTGTCTCCAAAAATCATAATAATAAATAATACTCACAAATTTAATTTAATTTTTAATTTAATAATTATTAATAAATATAATTAAATTTAAAATAAATTTTTTTAAATATATAAATTTCAAATAAAATAATTATTAGTTTATAAGTAATAAATAATAAATTATTTATTTTAAAAATATGATATTTTTATTAATACTTTAGTAATAAATATCATATAAAATATTAAAATAAATTTAATTAAAAAGAATTTATTTTTATTTTATTTTATTTATAATTATTATTAGTAATAAAATATTTATTATTATTTAAAAAAATAAAATTCACAATAATTATAAAAGTTGAAATAAATAACATACCTAATTATAAAATTTTTTTTTAAAAAGGGAGCAAGGAGAGATAAGAGGGAGGGAGGAAAATTTTAAAATTTTTGCAAAAAGTCCCCCTATTTTTTAAAATTTTCGATATCAGCCAGTATTTGGTCGGTATTTTGAGTACTGACCGATATTACCCGAAATGAGCAAGTATCGATTGGTATTTAAACCCAGTATGACATACCCTTTATTTCGTACTAGTTTTGGTTCAATACGTTAAATACTAGCCGGTATGGACCAATATTTATAATACTATCTTCAACTATTTTTATTGTTCTCCCATTAGTAGGATTTTGAATTTTTTGCTCAGAAGTTTCAATCGACAATCTTCAAGTTCATATTTTTTCTTATTTAACAATTCCAATTTTTGTTCGGTTTGTAAGGATATAATTGGAAACACAAGTCAAAATTAGGTTATATTTCATGAAATACTATTGCATACCAAACAGTATAATAAAAATTCACTCAACTTTCCTATTAGAATTCTTACAAGTATCCAAACATGTGAATATCTTTACTTTCCATAGATTTATTTTCCGAGGAATCATATTCCAAATTTACTTTACTTTCCTGCCAACCAAATGGGGCCTTAAAGTTATTGTCTATTATAGGTCATCCGCTAAAAGTGATCAAGTGAGATAATTAGCTGACCTAGAATTGGTAGGAGTCACTAGAGAGTCTTCTATATCTTAACCTGAGGGAATGCCTCTGATAATTCCCGAGAGAAGGAAAAGGAGGTACAATAAGCTAAGAAAGCAGGGGGCTGTTGATTTCTCTGGAAGTACATACCTTATAGAGGATGAGGGATGGCTAGAGAGAACATAGAGGATCCTTGATCAGATGGAATACCAGCCGGACAAGAAGTTCGACTACACAGCTCCTTACTGCAAGGCCCAACATACCAATAGTGGAAAATTGTTCCAAGCAGTACCACCAGGTTTTGTAACTTAAAGTGAGAAGGCTTTCTGAAGGTCTTCAAGGAGAACTACATGCCCAAGATCTACCTGGACAAAAAGATGAAGAAATTTTTGGATCTGAAGTAGGACAATGTATTTGTGACTGAATATGAGATCAAGTTTAATGAACTGATGGGATATGCTACTTCTTTGATTCCTAATAAGGAAGACAATTGTAGAAGATTTGAAGATGGGTTGAACATGGAGATTATGATAAGGTTGGCAATCACCAACTTGAGCAGTTTCACTGAGTTGAGAACTATCTCGATCAGAATTGAGTAGTTATTGAGAGAGAGACAGGTTGAGTATAGGCAAGAGTCTAGAATGAAAAGACCTAGTAGATTTCATGTTGAATTTAGCAAGAGATTCGAGAAATGCCATACTATGATTGAGACAGTCTGGGTTTAAACTAAGAAATGGCTTTGGTTACTTTGGTAGAGGTCAGGCGTTTGGAGGACAGACTTTTAATACGCAACCACCACAGATGCCTAACTGTGAGCACTGTGGAAAGAAACATGGTGGTGAGTGTTGGACATTATCAGGAGCTTGTTTCCATTATAGCTCTCTTGAGAACCTAATCAGAGATTGTCCTGCCATTGTTGGAGCTTAGTCTGATGTGAGAGGGGGATTAATAACAAAACCAACTATCCAACAGAGTTGAGCTAGTGGGTCTAGACAGAGAGGCCGTGGTAGAGGCATAATGAGTTATGGGATTCCTACTGTCAGGACTGAGGCACAGAGCAACCGACTGCAGTCTCAAGCCAGAGTATATGCAATGACCAGACAAGAGGCTCAGGATTCTCTGGATGTCGTTATAGGTGTGTGGCGTATGAAGCTTTTAGATTGCTAGATCCTGGATATATGCATTCTTTTATCATATTGTATCTGGCATCTACATTGCATTGTGATAGAGAACTGCTAAAACATAGATTAGAGGTGAGTATACTGATAGGTAGTACTACAATAATAGTAGAAGTCTGTAAGAAGTGCTTGATTAGAATTGATCAGGCAGAATTACAGGCAGATTTGATTATAATAAACTTAAGGGAAATAAATATTATCCTAGGTATGGATTGGCTCATTACTCGTAGGGATATCATTAACTACTATACTAAGGAGGTTATATTAGAATCTCCTAATTAGCCGAGAGTAATATTCCAAGGTATTAGTCAGTGCCAGCCAGGATGATTTCATTCATGATTGCTTTGAGGTTGATATAAGGGGGATATCATACTTATTTGGCCCACATCATAGATACTCTAACTGAGCAGAATATATAGGACATTCATATTGTTAGGGAATTCCTGGATGTGTTTCCCGCTGAGCTATCTGGCTTACCTCTAGATTGAGAAATAGAGTTCACAATTGATATAATTCAAGATGCTGCTCCTATATCTATTCATCCATATAGGATGACACCTGTATAACTAAAGGAATTAAAGGCCCAATTACAAGAGGTGCTGGAAAAGGGTTTCATTATACCTAGTGTATCATTATGGGGAGCTCTAGTCCTAGTTGTGAGGAAGAAAGATGGAACTCTGAGACTGTGCACTGATTATAAGCAATTGAATCGGGCAACCGTGAAGAACAAGTACCCGTTGCCTAGAATTAATGATTTACTTGATTAGTTATAGGTAGCTCGGGTGTTCACTAAGTTGTACTTGAGATTTGAGTATTATTAGCTGAAGATAGTAGAGGCTGATGTACCAAAAAGTACATTCAGGAGCAGGTATGGGCACTATGAGTTCTTAGTAATGCCGTTTGAATTAATTAATGCCCCAGCTGTATTTATGGCTTTGATGAATAAGGTGTTTTAGCCCTACCTGGATCATTGTGTTTATCGATGACATCTTAGTGTACTCAAAGAGCAGATAAGAGCATGCTGAGCATTTGAGAGTAATCTTATAGATTATAAGGGAGAAATAACTATATGTTAAATTCAATAAATGTGAGTTTTGGATTAATCAAGTAGTATTTCTAGGTCACATAGTAACTAGACAAGGCATACAAGTGGATACAAAGAAGCTAGAGGCAATAATGAAGTGGGAGGCTCTTAAGAATATAATAGAAATCTGGAGTTTCTTAGGAATAGCTGAATATTACTGGAAGTTTGTCGAGGGGTTCTAATTGATCTCAGCCCCTCTAACTAAACTTCTGAGGAAGATGTAGTTTACAGATGGAATGATGAATGTTAGAAGAGTTTTCATGAGTTGAAGTATCGGTTGACTATAGCACTGATGCTAACTATTCTATCGAGAATTGGAGAATATGTAGTATGCAGTGATGCTTCGCATGAAGGAATAGGATGTGTGTTGATGCAGCATGACAACGTGATAGCCTATGCATCTAGACAATTAAGTTCTCACGAGATTAATTATTCAGTATATGATTTAGAGTTTGTTACAGTTGTTTTTGCTTTAAATATATGGAGACACTATCTGTATGGAGAGACATTTTAGATATACATTGATCATAAGAGTTTGAGGTAGAAATTAAATATGAGTTAGAGGATATGGATAGATTTGTTGAAAGACTACGACTATACTATTGAGTTTTATCTATAAAAAGCTAATCTGCTGGCCGATGCATTGAGTAGAAAGTTAAATAGAAGTGTAGCTCATATTCAGTTATTAAGGTTACAGAGCTTAATTCAATTGAGATCTAGAGCATAATGAGGCATTGATTGCTAAATTGATATTGAGGCCTATGTTATATAACAGAATTAGAAAGGTACAGAATAAAGATCCTGATATGGTGAAGCTTATTGAGAAACTAAAAATGAAACCAAATTCTGAATTTGAACAGAGAGATGAGATGATGTGGCTAAAGCAGAGGCTGTGTGTGCCTAATGTGGATAAATTAAGGAAGGAAGCTGCTTATGCTATGCATCCTAGTACCACCAAGATGTATAATACACTAAAGCAGCATTTCTAGTGGCCATGAATGAAAAAGCAAGTAGCGGAATTTGTTTCTAAATGTTAAACTTGCAAGCAGATTAAGGTTGAGCATCAGGCTTCGGTTGGGAAGCTACATTCTTTACCTATTCTGGAATGGAAATGGGAATGAATTATCATAGATTTCATTATGGGATTGCCAAAGACTCTAAGAAAAAATGACACTATATGGGTTGTGGTGGACCGATTGACTAAGTCGACCCATTTCTTACCAGTGAGAGAGAATAACTCACTAGACCAGTTAGCCCGGAGGTATATAAATGAGGTGGTTAGACTGCACGGGATTCCTGTTTCTATTGTATCAGACAAGAATCCCATATTTACTTCGAGATTTTGGAAGAGCTTATAGTCGACTATAGGTACAAAGTTAAACTTCAGTACTGCATTTCATTCTCGAACAGATGGACAGAGTGAAAGGAATCTCAAGATTGTTGAGGATATGCTCAGGGCATGTGTATTGAAGTTTTAGGGAGCATGAGATCATTATATAGCATTTATTAAATTTGATTACAACAACCATTATCACAATAGTATCAGAATGGCATCGTATGAGGCCTTGTATGGTAGGAAATGAATATTGCCTCTATATTGGGATGAAGAGGGCTTGAGCATGGTTGAAGGCCCATAATTGATACAAGATACTGTGGATAAGGTGAAATTGATTCGAAGTCGAATTAAAGTAGCCAAGATAGATAGTAGAGTTATGTGGACCAACACTAAAGGGATATGGAATACAATGTAGGAGATAAAGTGTTTATGAGAGTATCACCTTGACGAGAGTGCTGAGGTTCAATAAAAAAGGTAAGCTAAGCCCTGGGTACATTGGTCCTTATGAGATCATTGAGAGGATAGGACCAATGAAATACAAGTTAGCTTTACCGAAAGAGATGTACTAGTTACACAATGTGTTTCATATGAGTATGCTCAGAAGATACTGATATGATCCAACGCATGTGTTATCGGCTCAAGAGATCGAAGTTTTTAGTAATCTGAGTTATGTTGAGGAGTCGATCAAGATAGTGGGATATCAAACAAAATAGTTAAGAAACCGAGTAATTCCACTGGTGAAAGTTCTTTGGAAGAATCACTCGAGTGAGGAAGCAACTTGGGAAATAGAGGAGTACATGAGGAGACAA
>JANSVA010108936.1:0-10286 GCA_025504915.1 Erythroxylum reticulatum
CTCAGGGGGGCAATCAACATAGAAAAAGATGGGCCAGAGATAGAACTGAGCAGGGAATTGTATTGAATTGCAAAATCTACTGATTAAACTAAAAACTAAGCTATTTTCCTATTAAGATGGTTCCTTCCCCACACTTGTTCAGTAAACTAATATACCAACATATGTCATAAATAGTCATAGGCCAAAAGTAAGTAGACAAGTGAAGGGAAAAAATAACTTGGTGGTTATGGAGGTTACTGGTTCTCATGGTAGAGCTTCAATAGGTGGCCATTCATCTTGACGGTGGCTCCACTTTCTTCATGTAAAAGCTCTACCATACTAAAATTGTGCACCTTAGTGACTAAGTATGGCCCATCCCAACAAATATTAAACTTTCCATGCTTAAAAGCAAAATGGTCCTTAAATAATAGAACTTTGTCTCCTTCCTTGAAACTCTTCCTCTGAAGAACTTTATCGTGCATTAATTTTGTTTTCTCCTTGTAGAGGCGCGAATTTTTGTAAGCCTCTAGTTTTAACGCCTCTAATTCTTGCAATTGCAGCTTCCGCTCCATACCAGAAGATTCCAAGTCCATGTTACACTGCTTGACTGCCCAATATGCTTTATGCTCTAACTCAACCAACAAATGACAAGCTTTATCATAGATTAAACGGTATGGGGACATTCCTATTAGAGATTTGTAGAAGATTCGATAGGCCCACAATGCTTTTTCTAGATGTAGGCTCCAATCCTTCTTTGATGGCTTCACCATCTTCTCCAAGATGTTCATCACTTCTCTATTCGATATTTCAGCTTGATCATTGGTTTGTGGGTGGTATGCAATGGAAACTTTATAAGTGACTGCAAATTCGGAAAATAGGTTATTAATGACTCTATTGCAAAAGTGTGTCCCTCTATCACTAACCATAGCCTTAGGAATCCCAAACTGAGAAAAAATGTTAGACTTAAGAAATTTAGACACTACTTGTGCATCATCTTTTCTAGTTGGCAAAGCCTCTATCCATTTTGATATATAGTCGACTGCTAAAAGGATATACAAAAAGCCAAAAGATGGGGAAAAAGGACCCATGAAATGAATCCCCCATACATTAAAGATCTCGCAAAGCAATAAAGGCTGTTGAGGCATTTCATGCCATTTACCTAACCCTTCAAAACATTGACATTTGTCACATGACCGACAAAAGGTAAATGCATCTCGAAAGAAGGTAGGCCAATAAAAACCAAAATCTAGAACTTTCCTAGATGTTCTCCTTGCATTAAAATGCCCCCCACAAACCATTGAATGGCAAGCTAAAATTATAGTCCCGAATTCCTCATTAGGCATGCATTTTCTAATGAACTAGTCACTGCACATTCTTCATAGATGAGGGGCATCCCAAACGTAATGCCTAGCTTTGCTCTTTATCTTTTGGGCCTACAACTTAGACATAAAAGGAGGAGTTAGTCCAGTCATAAGATAATTAACTATATGTGCATACCAGGGTTCTTTAAAAACTAAAGCACATAAAACCAAATCAGGAAGAGAATGGCAAGTCAGCTCTAAGGAGTCCACTCCTTGTGTATTATTTGGTAGCCTACTCAAGTGGTCAGCTACATGGTTTGTCACTCTAAGTTGATCCTTTATCTCAATATCGAATTCTTAGAGAAGCAATGCCCACCTTATCAATCTAGGCTTCGATTGTGGTTTCCCGAGGAGATATCAAACAGTTGCATGATCAATAAAAATGGTCACATGGGAGTTTAACAAATATTGCCTAAATTTTTCCAAAGAAAAAACTAATGCAAACAACTCTTTCTCAGTTATTGTATAGTTGATTTGAACTGGATCTAGTGTTGTCAAGGCATAAGCAATAACTCTTGGTAGCTTGTCCTCCCTTTGACCCAACATAGCTCCTACGGTGAAATTAGAGGCATCATATGAAAGCTCAAAAGGTAGATTTAAATCAGGAGCGACTAAAATGGGAGGAGAAATGAGTTTTGATTTTAACTTATTAAAGGCAGTTATGCAAGAATCATCAAACTCAAATTTTGCATCTTTTTATAAAAGCTTGGAAAGAGGTAATGCAATTTTGCTGAAATCCTTGATGAACCTTCTATAAAATTCTGCATGACTTAAAAATGATCTAATATCCCTGACATAAGTAGGGTAAGGAAAGGAAGATTTAACCTTAATCTTAGGTTTATCGACTTCAACCTTTTGGTAGCAATCAAATGACCTAGCACTATACCCTTAGTGACCATGAAATGACATTTTTAAAAATTCAAAATGAAATTCTTTTCAATGCACCTCTTTAAAAATTTTGGAAGACTAGATAGGCAAGCATCAAAAGAATCACCATTCACTGTAAAATCGTCCATAAAAAATTCCATGAATTCTTCTAAAAAATCATAGAAAACAGCCATCACACAACGTTGGAAGGTTCCTGGGGCATTACATAAACCAAAAGGCATCCTTCGATATGCAAAGATACCAAAAGGGCATGTAAAGGTGGTTTTATCTTAGTCCTTTAGTGCAATAAGGACTTGGAAGTATCCAGAGAAACTATCTAAAAAGCAATAATGTGATTTGCCTGTAAGTGTTTCAAGCATCTAGTCAATGAAAGGTAGAGGGAAATGATCTTTTTTTGTGGTGTCATTCAATCATCTGTAATCTATACACATGCGCCATGAATTCTACACCCTAGTCGGAATAAGCTCATCTTTATCATTTTTTATCACAATTATCCCACTCTTTTTCGGCACTACACATATTGGACTTACCCACTCACTATCAAAAATGGGATATATGATCCCAGCACTCAACAATTTTGTGATTTCTTTCTTATCCACATCTAAGATAAGTGGATTTAGTCTCCTTTAGGGCTACCTCACAGAATTTAAACCCTCACTTAATAATATCCTATGTGTGCAAATAGCTGGGCAAATTCTAGGTATATCTGCTAAAGTCCACCCTATATCCCTCTTATGTTCTTTTAAAATAGCAAGGAGTCTCTCTTCCTCATTGTGAGACAAGGTATTGGAAATTATAACAAGTAATCACTTATTATACTCAAAAAATGCATACTTCAAATTAGGGGTAGGGGTTTCAACTTAATCACAGGAGGTTGCATAATAAAAGGAATCAATTTATGTAGTTCAAGAGAGAAAAGATTACTCCCCTTTCCTTCAACTAATGATAGCTCAAGCTCCACGTGGTTAGCTCTACAATCTCCTTTTCCTTTCGATGTTAAACCCACCTCATGTTGATTTATGGTGGTAACTACCTAGGCCAACTCCTTTTGCCTACTGTTAGTTAGACAATTTTGTTGAGGTACAATACTTGTTACTGTGCCCTCATTGATGTTAGTCTTTATGATGCTGAAATCACCTGAAAAATTAACATAAAACCTTTCCTGAAGGGGATTATCACTTTCAATGAAAGATGTTAAAATCTCACATGAGTTAGAAAAATCAGGTGAATGCAACTCAGAATTAAAGGAATCCTCTTTAAACTAAAAATCGGAGCAAGTTTTATCAATCACAACATTAACCATAATTATTCCTAAAAGCGAATAATCCTCATTTGGGTGTTTCACAACTTCATACATGTTAAAACTCACTTATTGATCTCCTACCTCTATGGTGATTGTACCTTCTTTCATACTAATCATAGTACTAGCAGTCCTTAAGAAGGGTCTGCCAAAAATCAAAGATTTGTCCTGCATAACTTCAAAAGACATGTCAAGTATATAGAAATCAGCTGGAAAAACCAAACCCTTTACCTGGACCAAAATGTCTTCTATGATCCCCAATAGATGCCTAAGAGACCTATCGGCCAATTGCAACACTACAGATGTAGGCTTAAGACTCTTAACTCCTGATGATGTATAGACCGACTTAGGCATCACATTCATTGTTGCCCCTAGATCTAGCAAGGCTCCTCCTATGGTAACTTTTCCTATTATGCATAGAATGGTGAAGGATCCAGGGTCTTGGCACTTAACAGGTATTTAGGGTTTGAAAAGTGCATACACGTTTGAGCTGACTTGTACTCTCTCATTAGGTCTAAACTTTCTTTTGTTAGTGCACAATTCCTTAAGATATTTAGCGTAAGCAGGAACCCTTTTCACTAGATAAAGCAAAGGGATGTTGACTTCTACTTTCCCAAACAAGTCAATGACATCTGTTTCATGTTTACATTCAGTCATCCTTTTGCTAAGCAAATATGAATTGGGAAAAAGAAGGTCTTTTATACTTACCTCCTTGTTGGTTGCTTCTTGGACCCCTTGCTTGCTTGATTCCTGGGTGTTCTTTGAATTTGCTTCCTTGCTCCGCGATTATTTTAACTCCTTATCAACCAAAAGTGCCCTTTCATTTAAACTTGTGGACTTCTTAACTCTCTCAGTTGATGAAGACAATTTTCTGCTCTCATTCTCCTCTTCATCATTTCCCCAATCTTGATTCCTAAACCTCACTTGTTTCTCACTGCGGAGAGCTATGGCATTCAAACTTTTAGGGTTCATAACCATATTGAAGGGGATAGCTCCACTGCTTCTTGCTTGATTCTCACTCGTATTGTTGGACAACTGGGTGACGTAAGAATTGATGTTCTCAGCTTTCGTCTCCCATTGCTCCATTCTCTTTTCCAGAGCATTAAACTGAGCAGTGGTTTAGAGGAAACTTATTGAATGAGAGATGCTATTGCATTGAACTGGTTATTTTTCAAAGTCCTTTCCTCCTTAATCAGTGCCATCATATTGTGTAGAAGTTGATTGGTGTCCTCTTTTAGTGGAACAGTCAGAGCTTGCTGTTGGTTATGGAACTGGTTTGTAGATGTACCAGCTCCTCCATCTTATTGAAATCTATTCGGTCCTCTTCCTTCATCATTCCTCTAACTGAGCTTAGGATTTGCCTTCCAACCCTCATTATAAGTGTTCCAATAGAGGTCCCATTTCTGATTGGTCCAACCCCGATATACTATAGACACCTCTTCATACCGACTGGGGCAAACATTAGATATGTGCATTACTGACCCACAAGTATCACAACTGGGCGCAGTAAGATCCATAGAAGATATTGGGCGATGCACATTCACGTTTTTCAATTCTGTAGTGATGAAGGACAACTATGAAGTTACTATGCTCTCCAAAGAGTCAACTTTAGACTCTAAACTCTCCATTCTTTTGGATTATGCTGTTGAAGCTCCCAACTCATGGACACCTCTGGTATCTCTCACACTATACTGTTGATGATTCAAAGCCATCTTCTTGAACAGATCCCATGCCTCCGTAGCTATAAGGTCAATCAAAGAACCTCTCGATGCCGCATCTAGCATAGCTTTATCTTGACTTTTTAGCCTATCATAAAAATACTGCACTAACTACTCATCAGGAATCTGGTGATGGGGGCATCTGGACAACAAGTCTTAGAAACGGTTCTAATAGTCATAGAGTGACTCATCATAATCCTGACGTGCTAAATAGATCTCCTTCCTCATTGACAACGTTCTAGAGGCTGGAAAATATTTCTCCAGGAATGCCTTCCGCAGATTGGCCTAACTATGATATGCATTTGCCACATGTCTCAGAAGGCTCATATACCACTCTCGTGCTTTTCCCTCCAAAGAGAGATGAAAAACCTTCCATAATACTTGATCAAGTGAAGCTCTCACAAGTTTCATACTCTGACAGATCATGGACAAAGATTGCAAATGCATACAGGGATCTTCTCCTGTCAAGCCATGAATTTAAGAATAGAGTTAATAAGCAATGCTTTAACTTCAAAATTCATGATCAAAATTAGGACAAGCAGTAGTAAATGGATCATAATTCATATCAGAAGTGGTCGCTTCCCTAATGGTCCTCCTTCTTTGATTTCCATTATTGTCTCTAGCTTGCTTATGCTCCCCATTAGCTCCATCATCACCATTCCCAGGTTGGTTGGCATGAAAGTTAGGGTTTTGCAGGAAAGTGGGTTTTCGGCCATTATTACTCTTTCTAATGAATCACTCTCACTATTTGGCTCACTAGACTCCCCTTCAACAACTAACTTACTTCTCTATTTTTCTTTCCTCTCCTTTCTAATCTTTCTTAATAGTCTCTCAATTTTAGGATAGAAAGGTAGAAGTTTAGTTTTCTGAGGCATGCATGCGAACAATTCAAATGAAAATTAGATGTAACAAAATGTACTTACAAGCACACAAAGTTAAATAAAAAAAAACGAGATGTGATGGATGCAAGTGAATAGGTGTATGAAAGCATATGTGAGAGTAAAGTATGCAAGTAAAATGTGTATGTATCAAAAACCAATAAAAGAAATGTTCAAAACTATGTGGGTGCAAAAATGCTAAGTATTAAAAGTGCTAATGTTCAATATCTTTTTGTTTTATATTTTCAAAATTTTGACGCTATCCAAAGAAAATGAAATCTTATACTATTGACAAGTATGAAAGTAAACTATCTAAAATACAATCTAAATCAAGGTTCTTAACCTCACTTAGCAGTAAAAATGACAAAAGCTAACCTAGAGAACCAATCGCTTGGTTCCCCGACAATGACGCCATTTTGATATGAGCCTTAGTACTTACCCTTGGAGGTCAAATCAAAAAATTATATTCCGAGGATTATAATATAAGTTGCAACCTCGGATTGTTTCACTTAATCAGAACCTAATGGAATAGACCTAAGTTAGCCTATATGTCAAGAAATGCAAACTAAATTGGTAAGAAAAAAGGGGTTTTGTCTTTCAAAATCTTTACTAAATTAAAAGAGGAATTATAAGGAAAATGTGTCAAAAAGTATTTTTGGATTTTGGGAATGCAAAAATAGGAAGGTAAAAACAATGATCAAATGATGATAACATCCTTTTGAAAATGAGCTTTGGCCATCATAATTTGAAATCAAATTTCAGTGGAAGTGAAAATCACTAAGTTTCAAATGGGTAAACCTTAAAGAACTCTTTGAGTCCAAGGTCTTAATCAATGAACTCCATTTCTTAAAACCTTATTAAATGCCCTTAGTATGTATAGTGGTTAAGTTAATGCAATAAGTCATTTTGGGATCTCAAATCAACTCAATATCAAACACAACTATGCAAGATAAAAGAGATTCAAAAAGATCGCAAATAGACATATATAAGACTTCATATATTTAAGCTCAAAGTTCTACATCAACAAATCCCACAACATAATGAATATCCAACGCTTGATTAAACTCTAATCAAGAATGTTTAACTACAAATCACAAATCCTAAACCTAGGAGTTTTTAAATCACAGCTAAACATGGATTAAGCTACTCCCCTTTTAAGCCCGTTGAACTCAAGCCATTGCTACATCTTCAAAAGGATCAGGATGTCTAGCCAAGCATAGCTCCAAGCGATTTCACCACCGAGAACCCACTAGAGATACCTATGGTAGCAACCGACGGTGGAAAAATGAATGAACAATTATGTAGAAGGGAGAACGAAGGTGTGGAGATGATAGAAAGATGATGAGAATGTGAGAGTATAAGTGTCGACTCTCCCTCCCGTTGGAAATTAACCTAAAATAGGTCATTTTACAAATCGGGTTGATGGATCAGGGTTACACTGTAGGTAAATTTTTTCCAAAAATGGTCCGGATCAGCGCCATTTCGAAGGTTTCACCACAGCAAACTTTTTCCAAAAGGTTTTTATTACTCACCTTCAACTTTCGCTGCGGCGTAAACACATTTCTTCGCTGCGGTGAACTTTTCTTAAAAGGTTTCTGCATGAATTCTTCATACTTCACTATGGTGAAACATCAATGTTGCCGCGACAAATTTTTTTATTGCCCTGTTGATTTGTTGACTTATCATCTTCATCCTTCTCTCCTTTGCTCTACTGCTTGAGTCTCCTACAATAAACAAATGGTAGTTTGTAGTATCAATTGCTCTAGAAAATTAATTTAGTGCAATTACTAATTATTTGTGACAATTTTACTCTAAAACTACATAAAGTAAAAGTAAGCACTCAAGAGTCAAATTAAGCATAAAATCTGAAAATAAGAGCCAAAAAGTGTAATAAAAACCATAAAAATGTCACCAATTTATATAAGAAACTTGGGTTCAATCAAAAACCCACTTACACCGAACTACTTTCTTCCCTCTTGGTAATTCCTTTAACCCCCATGTCTTGTTCTTCTCAAAAGCCTCGATTTTAGCTTTCATAGCATCCTCCCATTTTTTGTCTCCTAATGCCTCAGTTAAATTTCTCGATGTGGGAATTGTATGGAGATTGGTTAGGAACGCTCTATGTCTTTGGGATAGATTTTGATAAGACATGAAAGAAGATGGTGGGTGTTTTGTGCAGGTTCTTGTTCCTTTCCTTAGTGCAATTGCTAGGTCCTCAATACTTGTTTTTTTAGGTTTTTCTGTTGGTTCAAATGACTAAACTCTTGGCTCACCATTTGGTGTGACATTATCAACTAGAAATTAAGTAGTGGCACAAATGGGAGACTGAACTTGGGCTGGTCGAGAGACTGGTCCCTTCCTTCTAGAATAGACTTGCAGTGGCTGTTTGTCAATAGATATGGATGGCTGTTTGTCAATTGATGAAGATGTGGACTATTTGTCAATTGATGAACATGTGGATTTAGGCGCAGTAGGTTGAGATTGGTCAAAACTAGGATTTAGAAGGAATATATCCTTTGCTTTATCTTCACTCAAGATCTCCCCCTGAAGATAGATATGCTGAAAGAAAGATTCATGCTCAACAAAAGTGACATCAGCTAAGATAAAGAATTTTTTAGAAGGTGGATGAAAACATTTGTAACCCTATTATGTGGAGGAATATCTAATAAAGATGCATCTAGCTCGTGGATCTAGTTTGCTCCTACTGTTAGAATGGATATGAACAAATGCAACACAACCAAAGATTCGAGGTATCGGATTGTTTGACATAGAAAAATTTGGGAAAAATTTATGAGAATGTCAATTGGACTTTTGAACCCAAGAACTCGTGATGGAAGTCTATTAATAAGATGGATAACAGTTAATACTGCTTCACCCTAGTATTGATTTGGAACATTTTTATGAAACAATAAAGCTCTAGTGATTTCTAGGAGATGTCTATTTTTTCTCTCAGCTATCCCATTTTGTTGTGGGGTAGTAACACATTGTGACTCGTGAATAATTCCTATTTTTTGGAAAAATGACGAAAGGGTTTGATTGAAATAGTCCTTGGCATTATCTGATCGAAATCTCTTAATTTTGACATCAAACTGAGTATGGATCATATTGTAGAAACTACAAAAAACTGTACTAACATCATATTTGTTTTTCGAAAGACAAAGTTATGTGACTCAGGTACAATCATCAATAAATGAAACATACCACCTAGTACCTGAAACATTTGGGATGGTAGAAGGACCCCAAAGATCACTATGAATGAGAGAAAAAGGAAAAAAAAGGTTTTAATGTTGCTTATTGGAAAGGAAGCACGTTTGTACTTTACAAGTTCACAATCATCACAATGGAAAATTTCGAATGTAAGACCTCTAAACAATGAAGGAAACATCAAATTCATAATTCTAAAAGATGGGTGACCTAAATGATGATGATGGAGATAAATTTTATCTTGGTTTGATATGACAGATTTTGAGAGAAAAGATGTAGATAAGGATTCTCCAACTTTTGGTTTACTGTGTGGTTTTTCCATAAAATAGAGACCATCTCTCTGACTAGCACGTCCAATCATCTTCTTCGTGCCCAGCTCATGAAAGACACACTTTGAAGGAAAAAAGGTTAAGCTGCAATTAGAATCCGTGGTTAATTTTTGAAAGGAAATAAGCTTTGTAAATAGTTTGGGAAAATGGAGGACATTTCTTAGTGTAAGGTCCTTGTTTATGGAGATATCCCTTTAACTAGCTATGGTGGTGATAGATCCATCAGCTACTGTGATCCTTTTATGGCTACAGCTGGGGTTATAAGACATAAAGTATTTAGAGGAACAAGTCATATGGTTCGTTGCTCCTGTAACATCCCGTCCCCATATTAAGGGTTAGAATTTAGATTCCAGTAATTGAGAAATAGCACTGAGAGGATAGAAAAATTCTTTTCATGCTCATGCATAATGTCAGCATACGTGCATGTGGATTTGAATTCTTGCACACATGAAAATAATTGTACATGCAATCATTAACATTCAAGGGATATTAAATAGTAATGGGATAGATTGAGAATTGTGGTTATAGTGAATGAGTTGAATGAAATGAAGAAGAAAGACTAGAAATAAAAATTTAATTGTTGGATTTAGTGAAGGAAGATACATTGGAGAATTTTACTGAGAATATAT
>JANSVA010108965.1:0-10284 GCA_025504915.1 Erythroxylum reticulatum
TACACTTGCTTTCCAGGGCACTATATTTACATAACTCCAACAATCTCCCACTTGCCTTAAAGCAAGTTTGACATATCTGCCATTCCTATCCCTGCTATTTAACCCTTAAAACTCTTTTGAGATAGTGTCTTTGTAAATGGATTGACAAGGTTTTGCTCTGTGGGAATCTTTACCACATTCACCTCACCACGTTGTATTATCTCCCTTATAAGATGATACTTTC
Organism: Erythroxylum reticulatum; assembly: GCA_025504915.1. Taxonomy (NCBI): domain Eukaryota; kingdom Viridiplantae; phylum Streptophyta; class Magnoliopsida; order Malpighiales; family Erythroxylaceae; genus Erythroxylum; species Erythroxylum reticulatum. Next base: position 224 of record JANSVA010108965.1, read on the forward strand.
TCTTAACATGTTTGGCGGCTTTATGATTCCGAGGTTTTTTAGAACTAGCCACTTCCCCACTATTATCACAATAAAGTCTAATGGCCCTTTTTGCCTAAGGAACTACCTCTAAATCATTAAGGAACTTGCAGAGCCAGACTGTTTCTTTTGCTACTTCACAAGCAACAACATACTCAACCTTTATAGTCGAATCAGCAACACAAGATTGCTTGATACTCCTCTAGATTATGGCTCCACCTCCTAAAACAAATATGGAACTAGCATTTGATTTCCTTGAATTTGTATATCTGATTGGAAATCAGAATTTGTATATCCTGTTAGAATAAGGTTACTTCTAGTGTAAATAAGCATTAAGTTCTTCATCCTATTAAGATACTTTAGTATGCACTTAAACGCAGTCCAATGCTCCATTCCTGGATTAGACTGGAATCTACTTACCAGTCCCACTGCATAACAAATATCTAGTCTAGTGCAAAACATAGCATACATTAAACTTCCAACTATTGAAGCTTATGGAATGTTATACATGTGTTAGACCTCCTCTTAGGATTTAGGTGCTTGGTCCTTTGAAAGTTTGATTCCATATCTAGTAGGTGTGAAACCCCTCTTAGAATCTTGCATGGAAAACTTATTCAACATGTTCTCAATGTAGGTTATTTGAGACAAGGCTATCAACTTGTTCTTATAATCCCTTATAAGTTTGGTCCCTAGAACATAGCTACCCTCACTTAAATCCTTCATTGATAACTATTCGTTTAGCCATCCCTTAACTGTAAATAACATTCTTACATCATTCCTATTGAGCATAATGTCTTCGACATACAGGATTAGGAAAGTAACCTTGCTTTCTTGTACCCTTTTATAGACACAAGGCTCATTTAGGTTTTGTATGAATCCATAGGTTTTGATAGACTTGTCAAACCTAATGTTCCAAGACCTAGATGCTTGCTTAAGTTTATAAGTGGACCTCTGCAATTTGCATACCTTAGGCTCATTACCTGACTTAATGAATCCTTCTAGTTGGGCCGTATAAATAGTCTCCTTAAGATCCTCATTAAGAAATACAATCTTGACGTCCATTTATCATACTTCATAATCAAAATAGGTTGTTATGGCTAAAAGAATTCTGATGGACTTAAGCATGGCAATTGGAGAAAAAGTCTCCTAATAATATATACCCTCTTTTTGAGTATAGCCCTTAGCTACCAATCTAGATTTAAAAGTCTATACCATTCCATTAGATCCTCTTTTCCTTTTGTAGATCCATTTTCACCATATGGCCTTTACATCTAGTGGTAGATCTATAAGGATCCAAACTTTATTGGTGTACATGGAATCTATTTCCGACTCAATCATCCTGAGACATTTTTCTACATCAACATCAATAATAGCTTATGTTTAAGTAATGGGATTGGTTTCTACTTGGTCCGAGATGACAATATGCCTTCTCCTAGACCTAGATGTGTCTGGTTGTATCATTACCCTCCCACTTTGTTTAAGCACTACTTGATGTTCATGATACTCTTCTAATTCAACTCTTAAATCAATTTTGAAATCTTGTTATACTATATCCAAATAAACTTTTGGTTTGGATGAAATGACTAACTCCTTTAGTACTACTTAAGTTCTTCCTTTATGATTGCTCACAAATTCTTCCTCCAAGAAGGTCGCATTTGTCGACACAAATAGCTTCTTGACTGTAAAAACAATACCTCATGTACCCATAAGAGATCTTACAAACAAACATACTTCTGACCTTGGTTCCATCTTTATGGATTCAAGCCTTAGAAGATGGGCTAGGTAGGCTCAAGTCCTTAAGTGCCGCAATGAAGGCACTCGACCAGTCCATAACTCCCTAGGTGTTTTAGGCACCAATTTGGATGGAGCAAAGTTAAGAAGATAAGTTGTCGTTTATATGGCATATCCCCAAAACGATTATAGAAGGCTAGTATAGGACATCATTGATCTTACCATCTCCAATAGAGTCCTATTCCTCCTCTCTACTACACCATTTCGATAAGGTGTTCGAGGAGCTAACAAGTTGGAAACAATTCTATTGTCAACTAGAAATTGTTGGAACTCTCCAGATAAGTACCCACCATCTCATTCCGATTGAAGTTGTTTTAATAGCTTGCCCAGCTACTTCTCAACTTCAGCTTTGAATTCTTTGAACTTTTCAAAGACTCACTTTTTTTATATATCAAATAAAAATAACCATGTCTAGAGTAATCATCTATAAAGGTTATGAAATAGTCATAACCTCCTTTAACTTGTATGTTTATAAGCCCACACAAATAAGTATGTACCAGGTCTAACATAGATTCAGATCTGTTTCCTTTGGAAGGAAATAAGGCTTTGGTCAATTTTCCTTTAATACAAGATTCACAGGTGGGTAGTGGATCATTATCTAAGCCCGTAAGGATCCCATCCTTCATTAACCTATCAAGTCTTTTCTGATTGATATGACTCATTCTTAAATGCTATAGATATTTTGAATTAATGCTAGAGTCATTGGATTGTCTTGGTTTTATTAATTTTGTGGTGTTAAGTGAGCCTATCACAGGTTTTATAATAAACAATCCCTGTTTAATTATTGCACTAGAAATAAAATCCTTATTCTCATATATTGAAACAACATTTTCAAAATATAAGGAATGACTAGATTTTATTAGACAAAAAATAGAAATCATATTCCTTACAATCATTGGGATGTAATATTCATCCTCCAAATATAACCTATGACCACTAGGAAAGTCCAAGATAATTACTCCCACTGATTCTACTGAAACATAAGATCTATCTACTATCTTGACTTGAAACTGGCCTTTATGTAGTCTTTTCCTTCGCTAGAACCCCTACAAAGAATTGCAAACATGGTTAGTAGCTCCTAAATCTAATATCCAATAATCAAATTCTACCACATTTCTAGTTCCTAACAAACTTAGGAAACCCATACCTTGTTTCCTTTTGAGGGACTCAAGGTAGACCACACAGTTTCTTTTCCAATGACCCTGCTCACCACATTGGAAACATTTTCCTTTGGTGTCCACTTTGTCCTTCTTTGTTATGGGTTAGACCTTGACCCCTATTTGGGCCTTCTTTTTACTTGAACCCTTTTTATTTTGTTTGCCTTTACCCTTGGGCTTAGAAGGAGATGCTACATTAGCTTCTGGCCTATAAGCCTTGAGGGTATTCATCAACTCACTTAAGGTGTAATCCTTCTTATTGAGCTCATGGTCCAAATTAAACGGTTGAAAAGATGAGTTTAAACTATTAATGATCATAATCATCTGTGTGTCCACATAAATATTTGCCCCAAGCATCTCAACCATAGTAACCGTAGAGATTAACTTCAGTATGCAATCTCGTACCGGTTCACCAAGTTTTTGTTTGAGATTATAAAATGTTTTGATAGTTTTCACTCTTGCAGACTTGATCCTGACACCAAACATCTTATGTAGGTGATGGACCATTGCATTAGTAGTTTCCATGCATTAAATTTACTTTTGCAACATTCCACTGACATAAGCTAGTATATAACACTTAGTAGTACTATCAACATTCTGCCATCACTCATGTTATTGGACTTGCTTAGAAGTTGAATTGCCACCCTGAGGTGTAGGCTCATTGTCTGTTAATACCTAGGAAATTCGTTCATATTGAAGAACAATGTCAAGGTTACATCTCCATTCATTAAAATTCTCTCCATTTTCCAATTTGTTATTAGTCAAGAGCAAAGTGAGTGGATTCATAATATGGTTGATTATGAATGAAAATATAAATTATTAAAACATGAGCATACTAGTCAACAATATTGGAACTTTGTATAAAATCATGATGCATATATGCATGATGGTAGATTTAACAAAACTTAAAAAATTTAAAACTTTATATGACGGTTAGTTTTCTTATCTATAACGGACTACATGACGGTGGACCATCTTATCCATTAAAAGAAAAACTGGGAACCTCCCACTCAAAAAACTACCAAGCATCTTCATGCCTAACTTTTTGAGAAGCGCCATGATTTGATCCATACTTTTACAAACATAGCTATAGTGGTCAGGTTATTGATAAAATATGTTGAGTATGTAACTATTTGATTCATCCACTAAGGTACATGCAATCCATGCCTTGGTGGGAGGTCACATTTGCTACCAATGAGTGAACTTATCCTTAAGGAGACCCAAACCATGCAAGATCTAGGATTGATGCCCTCCGGTGGGGAATAACATTTAAACACATGCAAATGGGCCATCACATAGAGACCACGGACTCTCACATGAGCATTCTCTCCCACTCAACTTTTTAGGCTTTAAGTTTTAATAAATACCCTCTTGTCTTGATGCAATTTATTATCCATCTTATATTGTTTCATTATATATCTCATACATAATGAATGCATGACAAAGCCTAAGGTTGACAATTTTCTAAGTAGCATACAATCATATAATATCACATACTATTTACATCTATTTATCCATTCATCTTATGAACTAATAGGCCATATTTGATTGTCCATCCTAGAACATAAATAAAATTACAAGGCTTTTAGGCCCAAAAATTGCTTCTTAGACTTAGATCTTCCACTTTGAATTTTTCATCCACATAAACTAGCACATTCGGTAAAAAATGTGTAATGGAATTTTCACAAAACCCAATTTTATCACTTTGTAAAAAAAATTCCAATACTTGATTTTCATCAAAACTGAAACTTTGGCAATATGAAAACAAAAATTCCAGCACTTGTTTTTAGTAAATCTGACACTTAAAAAACATTCCAACACTTGTATTTCATAAAATCAAAACTTTTTTAAAACAAAAATTCCAGCACCTTGGTTTTCACAAAATTGAAAATTTGTTAAAACAAAAATTCAACAATTTGGTTTTCATAAAACTGAAACTTTGCGAATACACTAAAGGATACACTGAAACCATTACCTATTCTTCTCTTCGATCCATGGTTGCTCCATCTTCAATATTACAAAATTTTTTACATTATGAAAACAAAGAAAATATAAAAATGAAAGCAAGGAGGAAATATGATAATGATAGGCCACCCTCCTTGTTACAAACCAAACTAGGAAAGCTTACAAGGTAAAACTATATTCTATGGACAACCAAAAGAGCAAACATACACCATATATATTTCTATCACATAAAAATATGCAGCATACAAAATTTTAATTGCTAACCTATGCCTCATATATAGGAACCGAATCATGCATAATAACATAGCTCTGATACCAATTGTTGGATTGCCATCAAAAGCATGCAAGATTTGGCTAAAACGATAGATTTCAAAACCTTTTTGAAATCAAAACGCAGCAGAATAACATAAACAAATCAGCATGTTTAAGCCATAAATGATACAGTAGAAGGAAAATAATTTACATAAGAACAAGGTGGTAGAAATATACCGACTCCTTGCTACATCTTTGACTCCTCGCTTTTGTATGCTCTCTGAATCCTTGCTACGACTTTGACTCTTTTGTATCATTTCCTTTGTCAATATATCCTCTATTTGTTGTTATATCTTCAACCAATCCAAACTACCACTTTTTCTTCTTAGAAAACTTAGTTAACAAGATCCTTTGGTGGGAAAAGAGAAGCAATATTTTGAGTAGATTTTTCTTAGAAGAAAGGAGCAAAATATGAGGCTCTTCTCATTCAAGTTTTAGCTATGGATGCATGAGAAGAGAGAGTGTGTCAAAAATGCAAGAACACAGCTTACTCTTCCTGTCAATTTTGGTTATCATAGAAGAAAGAAGTGATGTGCATCCAATGCATCACTTTATTCTTTAATCAATCATAAAGAAGCCAATAAATGAGACTCTTCTCATTCGTTTAAGATGGCTATATGAAAAGACCAACAACCTAAATGAGACCTTCTCATTTTTGGTTATGGATGAAAGAAGGAAGAGAGAGTACATCAAATTCACCTCTTCCTTCCTTTAATCAAATGAATGCTAAAAGGTTACATCAGATGCCATCATTAAAAGACAACCATTAAATCCATTTAATGATAAGATCATTACTCCATTTAATGATGATAGAAGCATGATAAAAACCATCTTCAATTTAGCAATTCAATGCTAAATGTGCAGCTGCACATTTAGGTATAAAAAAACCGAAGTATGCCCTCCTTCTTTCTTTAATAACTTTGTTTCAATTTAATTAATCTAATTAACCATATCAAACCAAAGTCAAGCCTAATATTAAATATTCATTTAAGCTTGTAGTTAAAGTAAGCCCAACATTCAATCATGGGCTTTAAAACCACTATTTATATTTCTTACTTTGCTGGATAACCTTCCTAGAAGCCAAGTGGGGAATCTAATAAGACATAGATAATTCAAGCTTCAATAAGCCTGGAATTAATTTAATCTCATTAGAATTAATTCCAGCTTATTAACCAAATGTCATTCCATTAAAGACAATTAGTTGAACTCTTGAATTACTAAATATTATGAAAACATATGTTTCAAATAACATGTCCAATTGCAAACTTTATTATGAACTATATTATAGTCATCCGCACAATAAAGGGTAAAATTACCATTTTGCCCTTATATTGGTTTTTCCTTCTAAATCTCCCATTTTACTCTGTATTGTGATGAACACACAAGATCTCATCTTAGTTTTAAGACTTGATTGATAGCTAGTCTATCAATCTACTAGCGTCAGTTTAACCACCAAACTCCGTAAAACTTCTAGAAGTGATGATATCACCATAAACTATTTATTTGAGTGAATGTTACCTGATACATGTTTTAACTAATAATTCCAACATGCAGACACTGTATTGATACTATTTAAAAATCCTTTCCGATCATATCAAGAATTATAATGAAACATATATGAGTTCACCTCTCATCAAGATTGTGGTTCGTAATAAAAGAATGCTAAGATGTATGTTTTAAGATTAAAGTAACGACCCCACTTTATTCTTTAAAAATATACTTGGTTATAGATTCATTTAATAGTGCCATTATCAATAGTCAACTACTAACATGATATGAAACTCATCATTCCCTTAAAGTAAACTTTTTTATTTACACAGAGTAAATTGCATCACTAAAATCTAAACAATAATCAAGCGACCATCTTAATTATTCAAATGTGAATAAACTATTTTAGGTTCTAATAATATACATGTTTCCCACACATCTCCATATATATGTATATTACTCGCAAAACAATCTTGGTACCTTATGACTAGATATGTAATGCTCATACAAATAAAACCAAACTCTTTTGTTTTATTAATAATAAATTTTTCAATACTAAAGTAACTAGAAGAAAATTAAGTTGTATGTAAATAAACTTTCTTTCTAAGGCACTATATTTAGATAACTCCAACAATATATAAATTTGTCATGTTCAATGCATGCTCAATTATTTTCCCCGGGTATGAAACCTTATTCAAATTTCTTAACCATTCTACATCATACTTTGTCTACTACCATTTTTCAACCAAGTTTGTCTATTTAAAACAGCTTGATTTACTATAAATTCATCAATCATACTTTACAGTTATCCTTAAACATGTCCATGATCAAAAAGCTTATTATAATACACACTCAAATGGTACCTTACATATGAAGGTTTAACAAGCTAAACCTATGTATTCATCAAAATATTTCCAACAACATATACTTATAAATTCACCCAATTCTCATTTAGAAATACCCTACTTTCTTCAATACTCATTCATCCAAAATTATATGCATTATTATCCAACATTTTTTTCCTTAATGTATAACATCAATTAACAATCAAAACTTATCACACATTCAACCAACTTTTCCAACATCAAATTATGTTCTTTTTAAACCTTAATCAAGTCCAAATGCATCATAGTTAAAAACCTTGTCCTTAATTGTTTCAAGAATCACACAAAAGAACATTTTCCTTACTTCCATTTAATTTCCACAATCATATATGGCTTCCCATAATCATGGGATGGATTATCCAAATGTTTCCATCCAATTCCTTCATTAGTTTTCCATATTTTCTCATGGCAAGATTTGTGTTAGTTTTGTATGGCCATTATGTCATAGAAAATGAAGTAGTTAGGGAAAAACTTCTTCTGAAACAATGTTCCAATATGTCATAAGTTTCTACTGAACTAAATTTCATATAATTTGGTTCAGTATTCTGTAAGTTATACCTAATTATAGTTTAATTCAAGACCTAATTCATCCATAAATCAATCTATATCCCATAGTTGTCGTACACTAAAATAAAAAAGAAACACTTCCAAGTTCATGTAAAAATTTCCAGTATAATCAATCATTAATATCATATGCATTTCATTCCAATTCAAGCATCATTCTTATATCATTTGACATGCCATAAAACTCAAATTGTCACTTACTTGTTAGGCTTTCAATTCAGCCAAAACTTCACATTAAATCAAGTTTCCATGCAAGCAAAATTCATCACAAACTTAAGATGAAACCAGGTTGATTTTGGCTAACAAGATGAAGGTAACTTTCAGCTAGTTTTCATGGCTATTTTGTGTAAGGTAAAAAGCTGGTTTTCGTGCAACAATTTGGCTAGGGTCCAAGTACAATACAGAGGAAATTTAAAGCAATTTTGGTGGAGAAAAGTGAGGGAATCAGCAAAAACATTGATAGCATTTCAAGGAGATTAGAGTGATTGGAGTGGCTAAGAGGTCGTCAGAGTAGTTTAGTAGAATTTGGCTAAATGATGACGCTTGAGGTGTTTGACGCATAAACTATATTCTGGGAAATTGTTTTGGAGAATTAAGAACGAATTGGGCTGAATCATAAGATGTGAAATTGAAGGAATTTGAGTCAGCTTTCCAATGGTTTAAGTTTGACTAAATTTGGCTGTGTCGTTCGGAAGATATGACTGATTTATTATGGGTTGGTCAGATTAGGTGGTAGAACGAAATGTGTGTAGAAATTAAGTTATTTTCAGAAAACAATCAAACCCAAACTATAGCAATTGGTTTGTTATGAACCCAAACGAAATTAACAAGTAAAATAAAGCAAAAAAGAAATTTGAGTTGCAAAAACTAGAAAAAAAACTCTCACTCTATTTTTATCAAAATCCCCTTTACATATGGAAAGAAACTTGACTTAAATAAGCAAACAAAAGCTAGAAGAATGTCGGTGACCATATGCAGGCCACACATTCTTTGTGTCTTTAAATGGCTTTAAAACATACCTAATATGACTCATAACATCGGTCGTGAACTTATCATTAAGGGAAAAAATAGTTAATAAAAAATGGAACTAAATGAGCATTAAGTAGCTCTTATTCAATGCAACCTCAATGATAGATAAGATAGTTGAAACCTTGATAATAAGTCACTCTATTGGGCAGCAAGTTGAATTCTCTTAGCTAGCCTTGGACTCTTTAATAGGCTAGGAAAGTCTTGGATCAGAAAAAGAAAGCATGCTATATTCAAAGAAATGGTATATTTCAAAACTTTTAAGAAATCATTTTTCCAGCGGAAGCAACAAATCCAAATCATCATGTCAGTCCATACATGATATGGTATAAGGATAATAAAAACATAAAACAAATGAAAAGTATTATTCACTCCTTTGCTATAGCTTTAAATCCTTGCTACGCTATCCTCTCCTTCTTTTTGTATCCAAATCCTTAGCTTTTGAATATTTTCCTTAAGCAATCTATCTTCTCCTTGTTGTTGTATCCTCAACTAATTTGATTTACTTATTGTCCGTCAAAGACAACTAGGTTAACAAAATCCTTTGGTGGGAAAGGAGAAGAAACGTTTGGAGGAGATTTTCTTAGAAGATGATGAACCAAAAATGAGACTCTTTCATTGGTAATTTCAGTTCAACCTTACATGAAAGGAGAGAGAGTCTAAAAACTTGCAACAAGACTTTCTTACACTATCAAATTCGGTTATGCATGGAATGGAAGAAGAGAGAAGCATCCAATGAATCACTTCTTTCATTAATCAATCATAAAGCAACCAATAAGTGAGACTCTCTTCATTTATCTTTAAAATGGCTATATGAAAAGACCATAACCTGAAATTGAATTACCAATTTCAGTTT
>JANSVA010108994.1:0-10283 GCA_025504915.1 Erythroxylum reticulatum
TCTAATCAATTACATTAAACCAAAGTTTAGCCCATTTCTAAATGAACATTTGGGCTTCTAATTAACCATTAATTAGTATAAGCCCAATATTCAATTATGGGCTTCTAAAACCTACATTTATTTTTCTTACTTAGCTTGATAACCTTCCTTGAAACCAAGCGGGGAATCTTAATGGACTTTGATAATTCAAGCTCCAATAAGCCTAGAATTAATTTAATCTAATTAAAATTAATTCTAGCTTACTAACTAAATGTCATTTCATTAAAGACAGTTAGTTGAACTCTTGAATTATTAAATATTATTAGAACACATATTTTATGTCTAATTGTAAACCATATTTAGAACCTTATTATAGTCATCCGTACAATAAAAGGTTAACTTACCGTTTTGCCTTTATGTTGGTTTTTCCTTCTAGATTTGCCGTTTTACTTTATATAGTGATTAACACACAAGGTCTCATCTTGGTGTTAAGACTTAATGGGTAGCTAGTCCATCAAACTATTGGCGCCAGTTTAATCACCAAATCTCCTTAAAACATATAAAAGTGATGATATCACTATAAACTCTTTATTTGAGTGAATGTTCCCTGATACATGTTTCAATTAATAATTCCAACATGCAAACATTGGATTAATAGTTTGTAAAAATCCATTTCGATCATATTAAAAATTATAATGATACATATATGAGTTCACCAATCATTAAGATTCTAGTTCATAATAAGTGAATGCTTAAGTTGTATGTGTTAAAATTAAAGTAACGACCCACTTTATTCTTGAAAACATACTTAATTCTAGATTCATTTAATAGTGTCATTATCGACAGTCAACTACTATCATGATATGAAAATCATCATTCCCTTGAAGTAAACTCCTTTACTTACAGGGAGATAAATTGAAACACTGCAATTTAAACCATAATCAAGCGACCAACTTGATTATTCAACTGTGAATCCATTAATTTAGATTCTAATAATATAAATGTTTCCCATACATCTTTATGTGTATGTATATTACTTATAAAAGAATCTTGGTACCTTATGACTAGATATATAATGCTCACACAATTAAAATAAAACTTTTTTGTTTTATTAATAATAAATATTTCCATTACAAAACTGTAAATGAAGAAGATTAAGGTACATGTAAATACACTTGCTTTCCAGGGCACTATATTTACATAACTCCAACATCCATAATATACCGTTTCATACCTGACCACCAGTAATGTTGCTTCAGATCCTGATACAACTTGTTTCCACCGGGATGCATAGTAAATATTATATAATGAGCCTCAAACAATAGCTTTTTCTTTAATTCATCATTAACTGGCACACACAACCGATATTTATAATATAAATCACCATCTCCTTGCACAGAAAAATCAAAATGTTTACCTCCCTGAGTAGCCAAGATAAGTTGTAATTTATTATCAACTATCTAAGCATCAAAAATCTCTTGTCTCAAAGCTGCTTTTTCTTTCAATTGAGTTATTAAAGCTCCATCAGACACAAGTCTCCATTCACTCTACTTAAGTCATAATGCTGACATGGTCTTCCGACTTAAGGAATCAACTACAACATTAGCTTTACCAGAATGATAATCAACAATACAATCATATTCTTTAAACAATTCTAACCAATGCCATTTTCTCATATTGAATTCCTTCTGGGTAATTTTTCCCCATACAAACAATACCGCTAAATTTTTAAGGAAAACACTACTATTGCAAGCTTCAAATCATAAGTAAGGTAATTATGTTCATGTGACTTTAGTTGCTTAGAGGCATAAGTAACTACCTTTCCATCCTGCATAATTCAACTAATCAAAAGTCTTCAATTCTCGGTAACAGATACTTGTTCTTCATTATGAATCTATTTAATTACCTGTAATTGATGCACTCTCAGTAGTATATTCAACTTCCTCCGTCTGAATCTCATACTTATCCGACTCTAATGTTCACATCTGATTCGTTCAATACTCATTTATTCATTTGTATCAATATCCATTCATTCATATCCAAACATATATTACATCTATACACCTTAACATTATTTTCCAAAGCAACCACTTTAACATAGGTACACTCACAATAACTAATCAACTTATTCTTGAAGGTTTCATATAATATTGATATCTTTTGCTTCATCTTATTTGAATATGCTCTCAATCAATTCAGAAATTTATGAAACTTAACCATCACGAAATTCGAATAACAAACCAGTGTTATAACCTTGCACTATATCACAACCTTTACAACATGATACCTAAACAACCATTCTAATGCCAAGTTCAACCTCTCAAGGTAATATTCTCTTTAAATCCCATCACTTTTACTTACATCACTATTCATTTTCTCCATCAAATCTATGAAAATACATTTCCTTCCACATTAATTAAAATGTATACATCCATAACATAATACTAATATCATAGTCCTTCCTAAGGAGCTTTTGGGCTTGCATAGTAAATGTTACATTAGCTAACGAACTAGTGCGGATGCCATGCAATATTATTATAGACTGATTAGGCTTCCTAAGCATAACTGACTTAGCATGACAATCAACCAATGTCTGATGCTTGAATAAAAAATCTATACCAGAATCAAATCAAATTCATGAAATGATAATCTGATTAGATCTACTACATATTCATTTCTTGTATCATAATAAGACAATTCCTAAACACTTGATTAACCAATACACTATTACCCATAGGATTGGTTACATGAATGTTATATTCTAACTAATCTATTGATAGCTTGATATCAAACATTTCTCTAGCACAGATATATATGAATGAGTGAATCCAGGATCAATCAATGCATACATGTCAAAATCAAAGAGAGAAACAATGCCAGCAATGACTTCCGAAGTAGAAGGCATGGCTAGTCGATCCAAAGTTTCCGATTGAGTACTTAGATTAGGTCTGTGCCGACCAGATCCTCCTCGTCCTCTACCACACCCTCTATTCCCAGTAGATGTATGAAAGACCTCCCTACTAGCTTGTGACATTTGAGACTGTCTTAGAGGGCAGTTGGCTATCATGTGCTCAGTACTTCCATAATGGAAACATACACCCGTAGCCCTCCAACAAATACCCCAATGTTATATAGAGCAATAAGGGCACTCTGGGGCACCAGAACCTCGGCCTCTAGAGGAACCCCTACTAGAAACAGTCGATAAGGGAAAGTTTTATCGCCTTCTCCAAGTCCCAGATCTTTGGGTAACTTTCGATGTAGAGGAAATACTTTCCCAACTTCGTTTTCCTTACGACTGACCTCTTCTAGTAAAGCTCCTATGTTGATTCCATTTTATTCTGATCATCTCTTGCCTTTCAATTTTCATATTAACCTGCACTAAAGCCTCTCCCTGAGTTCGAGGAGTAGGTGGCACATTAAGTTCACCTTGATTGACCCCAGAGGGTCCAGATATCGATTGGCGAGTTTACTCAGGATGATTACTCTCAGCAACCTCGTCAATAGCTTCATGAGACCCATCCATTTTAATTCTATAAATAAAATATGGGACACTATATTAAGCCAAAACACAACTCGCACACTCAAATAGAAGCAATAGTTAAGCGTTGGTTAAACCAAAATCGCCTAAACCATTCTCTAATGCTAACAAGGTGTTGTGCTCTGATACCTCCTGGGAGGATATGTGGATGCCATATAAGACAGTACAAACAAGCCAAAACATTTCACGGAAACATAGTATTCAAAATCTTCCATTAGAAGCAATTTAGATCAAACATACATCAAATTATACGGTAAACTTAAAACAAACTTATTTAAAACTGAAAATCAACCTGAAAATAGTTATTACAACTTACAACAATTCAATGTTATGCACTTGAGATACAAGCCCAAAAATGAGCAAAAATATATGTTTTATCAAAACAACAGCTCAAACTCCATTAGCTATTGCGGTTGACCTGTCCTAGTCCTCATTATCCTCACTCTAAACCTACACGGGGCAAATCTACTATGCTAAACATATAGCTTAGTGAGTAATAACTAAACTATGTATAACCATAATAGATACTGAATCATATTATACAAAAGCATTTCAACATACTAAAATTTAAAGTAGAATAAGATTTATTAATGAAAACACTTCGCATGCTAAAGTCATACATTTCAATAACAAAACAGAACATACAGAAATATAAAATAGATTTTTAGAATAGGGTGTTAACCCATCAGACCAAAAATATGGTTTGTTTCTTATCAAAGCTTATCAAAGATCAAAGTATAAAACGAGTTAGACTGTAAGTCTATGAACAGAAGTGGGTAACGGGACTTATATAGAAGATACTATAGATGACATCACTAAACAGAAGAGACCAAAGTCTCGACATCAAAGTGTCCAAAAGAGACCAAAGTCTCGATACCGAAGTATCTAGAAGAGACCCAAGTCTAGACACTGAAATGTCCATAAGTAGAAGTAGACCCTTCTAGGCATGCCTATTTACTAATGACTAGGACTTGATAGTTACAAAACCAAATAAGTTCATTTAATGTACATAAATAATTAGTCAATCATATTCACATGCATTTCGGACATTCATTCTCTCGAGTTTAGAACGTAATCAGCATAAAACACAATTCGATTTAGTATTAATAAGAATAAATTAAAGTGTAAGCATCCTAGAGATTACTAACAGCTTTGCAAATCATTCAATGGAGCAAAATCAATAGTAAACAAAACAATCAAAGCAAAACCATCAAAAATTTCTTACTAAATTATTTATAGAAACTCAAAGATCACTTACAAACATTTACTTACAATTGAGTTCATCTAAATTTCTTACAAAAGAGACCATATAAGTTACTTACTAAAGCTCTCTTATTGCTTATTTCCTTGAAGTCCAGGTAATATATGAAATTGGTCGCTCTATAGGTTCCTCTAAAACATTTCGTACAAACACATATCACTATTGTGCATGATTAAGAATTCATTAATACACATTCATGTATACCGAATATTCATGATGCATGTTCATGACAAATTTCAGGTTTCTAACCCTTAATCTTGTCACATTATTAATCATGTGAAACCATACTAAATTTCTCATTCTAGATTTATTTCACAACCAACTTTTAGATCCACTTTCTCAATTATTCTCATTAGGAAGGTGAGGTAATTTGATGACACTTACTTCTAAAAGGTTGTTCTCCCAAGTCTTAAGATTCTAATGATACCAACATCATTGCAGTTGGTTCTATATACTGAAAGTTTTACTGAAAAGATCTTAGACTATACTTAAGCTTCGTCAGAATTCTTATCTCACTTCAAATTAGATTTCAAAATTTTTAGAGGTAGAATTAGAATTTAGTATCTTCATATAATTTGTATCCATATGTCTCTTGTTTAATTTAAATCAATAATAATTCCATTCAGAGCTCTACAGGTCAGAATATAAGAAAAATACCGAAGTATGTTGAAAAAATATTCTAGCTCATACTATTCCAAAAGATTCCCTAACTTTGATTCAATCAATCTTTTCTAATTCAATTCACAAGGCTTCTCTTTTTTACATAAAGGTAGAAAAATGTTCTAGGACTCTATTGGTTCAAGTATCATGCTATTTGGAGGTCAGATGACAAAGTTATGTCCGAAAGAAGCAAAGGTGTTCAGGCTGAGTCAACCCTTCGGGTGCATCATTGTGCTTAAGCACGATGTTGACTTTCCTTATATGATTGGGAGTTCACCATCGTGCTTACAACATACCTAGCAAAGTTACCATAGTGCTTTTAAACTGCAAAACATATTCTATTTCTTCCTCTCACCTTACGATCACCACATCCCACCTTTTTTAACAGCCATTTTTCCATAAACTGAACTACATGTTTACATCTTCTTCCTCTCTTCCAATTTTCTCTAGATTTCTCACTTCTACCTTATTCAATGAACACATATAACACTTCAAATAATTATTATACTTCCATTTCATCTCATCATAACTCAAACAAATCAAAATTCCAAGATTCAATAAAAACATCAAATTCAAATCTTATTCACGCTTCCAAATTTCTGCAATTTCTATCTTCTGTCATTTTCAACAACGCAAGTCCTTTAGATCATTTCATTATCACAACCTTACCAAATGATAGATTCTATATAATCAAACACATTTAAAACCATTTCTACCAATACTTAACAGATTCATACATGTATAGTGAAAACAAACTCTTGCATATTTCACACTATCACCGAAATACTTCATACACCAATCATGCATGTATTCCTTTCTCAACCATGAAACATCATCAAACTTATTCACAGCACTAGAAACTTAAAATTTCCCTTACCTTGCTTTTAGAATACTCACTAGCAGTGAGAGTGAAAAGCAAGGTTTGGTGTTAAGGAAAAAACCAAGCAAAACCGAAAAATAAACAATGAGCTTCATCTTTCTCAACTTGTGATTACATGTTTAATTAACTCATTGACACATGGCCCCATTGCATGTGAGCCATTTTTCATCCATAAAGAAGTGCTACAAGTCCAAATACCATTTGTCTATTTTTTCTTAATATTTCAAAATTTCCAGAAAAATTCCTAATATTTCCAAAAATTTTGAAATAATGTCAATAGTCTCCGAATGACTTTTCCGCAATTTAATCGCATTTATAAATCCATTTTGTCTAGAAAATTTCATGAATGCATGTACAATAATTTGTATGTGTCAAAATCCATAAGCAGATAACAACAAAATACTTAATTATGTAAAGCATAAAGTGCACTGAAATTCCTAAATTTTCTAACCACTAAGATGGTATTTATCATGCTATATCATCATTAAATAGAGTAATGATGTTATCATTAAATGGTTTTATGGTTATCTTTTAATGATAGCATGAAATCTTTTAGTATTCATTGGATTAAAGAAGAAAGAGGAACATTTGATGGACCATCTTCCTTCTTTCATCACAAAATCGAAATTGATATGTCTCATTTAGGTTGATAGTCTTTTCATATAGCTATCTTAAAGACAAATGAGAAGAGTCTCATTTATTGGATTCTTTATGATTGATTAAAGAAGGAAGTGATGCATTTGATGGAAATCTCTTCTTTCCTTTGAGGTTAACCAAAATTGAGAGTATGTGAGAAGGTGTTCTTGTATTGTTTGACTCTTTCTCTCCTACCTTGCATGGTAGAGCCTAAATTTGCGTAAGAAATGTCACATTTTTTGGCTTCTTTCTTTGAAGAAAAATCTCCTCCAAAGTTTTCTTCTCCTTTCCCACCAAAAGATCTTGTTAACCAAGTTGTCTAAGAACAACAACTAGTAGATCGGATTAGTCAAGGATACAATATCGAGAAGAGGAAACAATAACAAGAAGAAGAGGATACGTCACCTTGGAGAGGATATATTGTCAAGGATAGAATAGCACAGTGAGGAGTTAAAGCTATAACGAAGGAGTCGGTAATATAATCTCTATCTTGTTTTTATGTTAAATATTATCCTTATATCATATCATGTATAGATTGACATGTTGATTTTGTTATCTTGCTTCTACTATGTTATGATTTCTCAAAAAGTCTTGAAATTTATCATTTAACCAAATCTTGCATGTTTTCTTTTCTGATCCAACAACACTTACTTTCCAGAGCACTATATTTACATAACTTCAACAATCTCCCATTTTCCTTGAAGCAAGTTTGACATGTCTCTTATTCCCATTCCTGTTGTATGACCCTCAAATCTCTTTTGAGATAACGTCTTCGTAAATGGATCAGGAAGGTTTTGCTTTATGAGAATCTTTACCACATTCACCTCAACATATTGTATTATCTCCCTTATAAGATGATACTTTCTATTAATGTTTTTGGCAGTTTTATGGTTATAAGGTTCTTTAGAATTAACCACTACCCCACTATTATCACAATAAAGTGTAATGGCCTTTTCTACCTCAGGAACTACCTTCAAATAATTTAGGAACTTCCAGATCCAGACTCTTTCTTTTGCTAATTCAGAAGTAGCAATATACTCATCCTCTATAGTTAAGTCAACAATACAAGATTGCTTGATACTCCTCCAGTCTATGGCTTCACCTTTTAAAACAAATATAGAACTAGAAGTTGATTTCCTTGAATCAACATCTAATTGGAAATTAAAATCTATATATCCTGTCAGAATAAGGTTACTTCCAGAGTAAACAAGAATTAAGTTCTTTATCCTACGAAGATACTTTACTATACACTTAACTGCAGTCCAATACTTCATTCCTAGATTGGACTAGAATCTACTTATCAGTCCTATTGCGTAACAAATATCCAGTCTAGTGCAAAGCATAGCATACATTAAACTTCTAACTGTCGAAGTATATGGAATGTTATACATGTGTTCGACCTCCTCTTGGGTTTTAGGTGCTTGCTCCTTTGAAAGTTTGATTCTATGTTTAGTAGGTGTGAAACCCCTCTTGGAATCTTGCATGGCAAACTTGTTGAGCATGCTCTCACTGAAGGTTATTTGAGACAATGCTGTTAATTTGTTCTTACGATCCCTTATAAGTTTGATCCTTAGAATATAGCTAGCCTTTCCTAAAACATTTATTAAGAAATGTTCGTTCAGGCATCCCTTAATCGTAGATAACATTCCTACATCATTCTTAATGAGCAGAATGTCATCAACATATAAGATTAGGAAAGTAACCTTGCTTTCTTGTATCCTTTTATAGAAATAAGGCTCGTCTAGGTTTTGTATGAATTTATAGGTTTTGATAGACTTATCAAACCTAATGTTCTAAGATCTAGATGCTTGCTTAAGTCCATAAATGGACCTTTGTAATTTGCATATCTTTCGCTCATTAGCAAGCTCAATGAATCCTTCTGGTTGGGCCACATAAATGGTCTCCTCAAGATCTCCATTAAGAAATGCGGTCTTAATTTTTAATTTCCATATTTCATAATCAAAATAGGTTGCTATGGCTAAAAGAATTCTGATGGACTTAAGCAAGACAATTAGAGAAAAAGTCTCTTTATAGTCTATACCCTCTTTTTGAGTATAACCCTTAGCTACCAATCTATCCTTAAAAGTTTCTACCTTTCCATCAAATCCTCTTTTCCTTTTGTAAATCTATTTACACCTTATGGTTTTTACATCTGGCAGTAGATCTACAAGGATCCATACTTTATAGGTGTATATGGAATCTATTTCCGATTCCATCGCCTTGAACCATTTTTTTGCATTAACATTACTAATAACTAATATATAAGTAATGAGATCTATTTCTTTTTAGTTTGAAATGGAAATTATGCCTTCTTTTAAACCTAGATACCTGTTTGGTTGTCTCACAACCCTCCCACTATGTCTAGGTACTACTTAATGTTCAGGCTGCTCTTCTGATTCAACTTTTGAATCTATTTCGACATCTTGCTCTCCTATATCCAAATAAACTCTTAGTTTGGATGAAATAGCTAACTTCTTTAGTACTACTTCACTTCTTCCTTTGTGATTTCTTACAAATTCTTCCTCCAAGAAGATCACATTTGTTGACACAAATACCTTCATGCCCTGAGAACTGTAAAAATAGTACCCTCGTGTACCCGTAGGATATCCTACAAATAAACATACTTCTAACCTTGGTTCCATCTTTGTGGATTCAAGCCTTAAAACATAGGCTGGGTAGCCCCAAGCCTTTAAGTACCACAATGAAGACACTCGTCCAGTCCATAACTACCTAAGTGTTTTAGGCACTGATTTGGAAGGGGCAAAGTTAAGAAGAAAAGTTGTCATTTGTATGGCATATCCCCATAATGATTCTAGAAGGCTGGCGTAGGACATCATTGATCTTACCGTCTCTAATAGAGTCCTATTCCTCTGCTCTACTACACATTCTATTTGTTAGATTGCCTATGGCCCGAGTATTCTCAATACGCAATGGAAAAGACCATAAAACAACAATAAGTATAAATGAAAACTATAGCATGTATGAAAATACCTCTTGATGTGGATTTTCTTTTTCAGATTCGTAGACATTGTAATGTGCAAATGTCCTCTACTGGTATCCACATGAGGACGAACGCTCCGGGCAACGACTAATGTGTGCTAGCACATTCCAAAACTCTTTTGAATGCCGCACAATATTTCTCTCGGAAGAAGAACGAATGTGATGGCTAGAGTTTTCTTTTTTTTTCTCTCTAATGAGATATAAGTTTCTCTATTTATAGAGAAACCCTAATTTCTATTCCTATTAGGAATCAGAACATCATAATTCTAAACCCATTAGAATTATTGAAGCCCAATAAGTTTCGGCCCATATTATATCTCATATAATAA
>JANSVA010109041.1:0-10281 GCA_025504915.1 Erythroxylum reticulatum
TCCTCCATATATATTAGTAGAATTACGCTTTGAAATAGGCATTGCCTCAGGTGATGTCCAATATTACTACCAACGACTCCATATTTGTTCAGAAATATAAGGAGGTAGTGCACCGGTCTTGTTTATTGCACCAACAAAGTCTCTATAACGTGTACGAGCTCGTCTCTCTCATACTTGATAAATAATCACATCAAATTGATAATCCCAAAAAAATTCTTTCTGAAAAAAGGAAAAACATACGATAGGTAGTTATAACCTACAATATTTATCTAATTAATGTATAAAAAATAATTAAAAATACAAAAAATTTTGTGCCCCAATCTCCTGATAATAAGAATCCTTTGTCGTCTAAGAGATATTCTTCCATGTATAATCATCAAGATCAATCTTCTCCTTAAGTTTGGATGTCATGTTTCTTGAGCACGGTCCAGACGAGATCAACCTAATATAAACAATTAATTTTATTTCATTTTTAAATTTAAACTAATAACTTAATTATAAACATATGGTGTTTCATATATTTTCACTTACATATTATTGACAATTGTGATATAAGTTCTTCCATCAACTCCCTCAACTCTAGACTAGAGGCTGCCTCCTTCATCCGCATTGTTTACCCCTGATATCTCTGTCAATATAGGGGTGGTGGATAGCGTAGCAGCAAGTACGAAAGGTCATGTCTTATCTGCAAGTGTAGAGCTAGAGATACAACATCTGATTTAGTTGTAGCTGCAGAATGTGATGTTTCACCTGACAGTAACTGGCTTCAAATCATGGTCACCTTAGTCCCATCATATCCTGTTTTCTCTTTGGTGACATATTTTAACCTGAAATTCATATTTTATTGAAGATTCCAGAAATATAAAATTTCAATTCAATATATAACAATATATTATTAATTCAATAATTGATATTAAATATAATATTCTATTACAAACACAAATTGATCGCTATCATAGTTAGTATACTTCATGTTCCCTAAGTTTAAAGAACATTTAAAATTTACCACTAAATATTAATCAATTGAATATGCCTCCTATAATTGACTTCAATACTATGGTACATGACATTGTTTACACCTGTGAATCAAGAAAGTAAATTTTTGTTGTGACTCTTCGACTTATGGAATTTTTTTACCGATAAGCCTCACAGGAGCTGCATCAAGGGTTTCCAGCCTATATACTATCCTAGGGGTTTATTATGCAAAGAATTGTCATGTTTATTAAACTTATGAATTTCTTGTGTTAATACTAAGTTTGAATTAATCATATGGAAATTAAAGCATCAATCAATTAAATCTGCCTCCGACAATTGATTTCAATACTATGATACGTGACATTATTTACACCTGTGAATTAAGAAAGTAAATTCTTGTTATGACTCCTAGGCTTATGGAATTTTTCACTGATAAGCCTCATAGGAGCCTTATTAGTTACACCTCAAATCATCCATAAGATCTCAAACTCGTTCCATATACAATAAATACTTAGACTATTAAAGAAAAACATAAAAATTCATCAATGATTATAAGAATATTCTAAACAACAACACAAAATCATGACCTCCTTTGCATTCGCACAAAACCCCAAACGCATCAGAATCATATTATTAAAGCACTACATATGGTAGACATTAGTTGGAAGACTTACCTAGAGGTACAGACAATTTCAAGCTACAAAGAAGAATGATGAGCAATACTCTTCAATACAATATAGG
This sequence comes from Erythroxylum reticulatum, assembly GCA_025504915.1. NCBI lineage: Eukaryota > Viridiplantae > Streptophyta > Magnoliopsida > Malpighiales > Erythroxylaceae > Erythroxylum > Erythroxylum reticulatum. The sequence continues at coordinate 1,717 of JANSVA010109041.1, forward strand.
GCTTGCAAAAAAGAATATTTCGTATTTAATACAATACACTTTTTCAATAGTTTTGTTATATTTTTAATATATTAAAGCAAGCACATTAGAAAATAATATTGTTTATTTTGAAATAGAAATATGTGGACTTTTAGTGGGATTAATGTTACGACAATTTTAATAAAATTTTTTCGCTATTTCCTAATTTTCTTGTAGTATAGGAATCATGCTTAAGAAACAGAAGGTAATTTCCAAAGCATATATCCATAATGATACGGAAAGATAAGAATAACATACTATGCTCTTAACTATATCCATTAAAGTATGCTTATGCCTTTATGCAATATTGTTGTATTTTAGTGTGACGAACATTATGTATTAAGTACATCATAATGCTTTTTAAAAATTTTAACAAATAGGTCATGACATTGTTCGATTTCATTTTACCTTCCACAAAATTTACCACCTTTATAAGACCTAACAACTTTCACTTTTTGGTCTAAGTATATTTTAACCCTCATTAATAAACACCTCTAAGGCATTTATTGATTATGATTTCTCATATAACAATTAGACATATCCATAATGTAAAATCATCAATCAAAGTGATAAAACACTTTTTCCCACTAAAAAGATGAAACATCAAAAGGCCCATATATATCAAAATATATAAAAGTTCAAGGTGTTGTGTGCTTCTTGTATTTGTTTTCTTAACTATGTGTTTTATATGTTTTCTCTTAATACCATGCACGTATTTACTAAAATAAGTAAAATCTAAATTAGAATGATTTCATTCTTTACAATCTTTGTATTCTTTCTTTAGATATGTTACTTAGATATTTATGTCATAAATGAGCTAAACTTTCTTCTACGAAACTATTTTTAGTACCAACATTTAATGCAAGGCCAACAAAGTCTTATCAAAAAGATCATCAAACTTTAATTTGTATAAACCATCACGAAACCAATAAAATCGCTATTATTAAATAAAATGCAACATGAATTTTAAAACTTAAAGGAATATCCAACTTTATCAAGTTTAGAAAAAGAAATTAAAATTTAAGAAATAGTAGGAACATAAAGTGTTTGGAAAAGGTATAAATGAAGTCTAATACCTAAATTCAAATGATAAGTTCTAATGGCTTCAACCTGAGCTTTGATTTAAAATAAATACATAATTTTCATTTGAGTTTATGGTTTAGGTCATGAGGAATCCCTACATCATATTTAAGACATAATCGGTAAAACCAAATTCAATCCATCAAGTATTAAAAGGAAAATTTGTAAAATTTGATTCAAAATGTACAAAAGCACTATACTTACCTTTCTTTTTTGAACAATTATATGAACAATTAAAGTAACTACTCTAGGCATATAATTGTAACTTTATACTTTGTCTACTTTTACATAAAAACAATTATATACATACTATCGAGGTTAACTTCAAACTACGTAACTTACTTAACCAAATTTAATTTATTAAAATTTTTATTTTAATTGTTATTATTCATTTTTTAGAGGGTTAGATTTTGATATTTGCAAAAACAAATTCTTTTTCTTTACAATTTAAAAATAAGTATAGTTTCGTTCTTAGGTGTGGCTTAAACTAACCATAATACCAAACAAACTAAATTATAAACTCTTAAATAACATTTTTATTGACATCTTTTTACTTTTTGTATAAAATTAATATTTTAAAAAATGTGATTAAATTGTTATAAATTATTTTGTATAATGTATTACCACGTTACAAATCTTTTTTTTGGGTTTTAAAACTATCCAAAATAGTCTATTTTTATAAGAATATTCCTTTCTATTAATGTATTTTTAGCTACTCATTATAATATTAGTTTGTGTATAAAAGATTGTATTAAACGTATTGAAATCATGCTAGAAATGTTCTAAAATTTCTTGTTAACACCCAATTTCGAGTCCATAGTCCACTTGCTAACATCCAAATGATGTTTCTTTAAAAGAAATAGAATATATGATCAATCTACATTTATGTTATAGCCTTTTCATAATGTTAATGATATAATTGGAATTATGTATTGAATTAAAAAATAAATTTTAGTTTAATTGTTTATTTTTACATATAATACCTACAGTAGTTACTTTAATTTTCCATAGTTTCAAAGTACCTTCCATATAATTGTTCATTTTCTAGTAAGTATTATGTAGCTACTTTAGGCATTTTCTTTATATTCCAAGACATTAACCAAGTTTAGGCATTAATCGAGTCTCACCAACATCCCTGAGAGACATTTCATCGAACAATTGATAGGCAACCCGAATTATCTCTAACTAATAACAAAACCACTATATTTTTTCATTATTTACAAACAAAACACATTCAAACAACAAATAAACCAACCACATTAGGTAAAAACGCATAATCCCCCCATTCCATCAGAACAAAACCAACCTACCCACGTTCATATATATAACCATTTAACAACGAAATTTTTGCAGACAAAATAAACCTAAGAGCAAACTTACCTAAAAACAATGCATAATGGACCAAAGGAAGCAAAAATTGGCAGTGGAAACTTGGGAGGAAGAGGGATCGACGGCATTGATGTAGGGAAGAAGATAGAAAATAACAGTGGGGATGGAGAGGGGGAGTTTCGGGTAGCTTAAGTTGGCGTTTAAAATGATGTCATTTGGATTAAAACCAAACAACATTGTTTTAATTTATGAACAATTCGATAATTATCGAAAAACTGTTGTTTCGTCGATATTTTACCAACGAAAATGCGATTATGTCGATAATTTGGATGATTATTTTTCCCACCAGCCATTGTCATCTATTTTTATGACTAATTTTACTATTCCGTCACTATATTCTGTCGGGAAAGTCACGGGGATAATTTCCCTCAACATTTACCAACATATATTTTGGCAGTCACAAAAATCAAAATTTCTCAACAAATTTACGGACAGAAAGTCAATTTTTGTCTCTAATTTACTATGGAATGTTTTCCTCCAATAATTTTCTGTCGGTAATGTGTTATTTTCTTGTAATGTTTTTTTTACTAAAGTACCCTAAAATTTTGCATCACCTAAGAATTATGTGCCTTTAGAGCTTTACCATAGTTGCAAAGGCTTGTCTCTCTTTTAGTTTCAACAAAGTATTGGTAGGATAAACATCTACTTCTCCTTGGTAGTGTAATAGATCACCAAGAATTTCAAAGTTCAAGTTGTTTAAATTGCTACTTAAAACTCAGTAGCATCTTATAAAATCTATAAGATGAATAGTCTTAAACATCCAAGTTTAATTTATAAGCCAAAGTTTTCTAAAATTCGTCCACCTTATTTAGGAAGTTGAAGAACCTAAAAGGAGAGACTCTTTTGGAACTCCCATGAAGATCAAGGATCTTAATTGGTGAATGATCCAAGCATATGGGTTTATTTTAGTAAGATCCACTACATTGAATTATATAAAGCCATTCAAGATTAACTATAGCCTTGTCAAGATTTTTCTAAAAAAATTAAGGCCCCCTCTCATTTTTTTGTTCTAGGTAAAAAAAACCATAAAATTTAAAATCGATGACTTACAAGATTAACGATGCAGTGGCTCTACTTTATGCATGATTTGCTAATACATATTATACCTTCAAGCCCCAAGGATAAAATGGTATTGTTGAAGTCCCTTGGGGCCTGTTTGTTGGATGTTAATTAATGGAATAGAACGATTTATAATAGAATGAAATGTAATATAGTGAAAAGTTATTTGGAAGGGATGTAAGGGTTTATAATGTAATGTAATGAAATGTTGTTTGGAAGATGGATGTAATGGATTGTAATATATAATAAATGACTATTATACCCCTGATATTAAAATGGTTGTTATAGGAGGTTTAACACTATGATTTTAAAATAGAAATCATGTCCAATTAAAAAGTCACGATTTAAGTTACAACCATGACAAATAATTTTTTTATATATATACTATTTTAAAATAATAAAAATTTTAACAAAATTTTTATTATTTTATTATTAATTATATACAATCTATTAATAATTATATAAAAATATTATTAATAATTATTTAATATATTTTATTTTGTTCTATTATATGTGATTTATATTTAAAATTAATTTATTTATATTTTTATTTGTATAGAAATATATACAAACAATTAAAGAATAAATTTATATATTTTCTATTTTCATTAATAAAAATTTTATTAAATTTTTTTATTTTATTATTAATTATATACAATTTATTATTAATAATGTAAAAATATTATTATTAGGGTAATGAGAAATAGTATAAAAATATTATTAATTATATACAATTTTTGTGGATCGTAATAAATGAGCCTAGGGAAAAGGGAGTTAGGGTTAAAAGAAATAATTGGTATTAAGAAAAATTATTGAAGGTATATTAGGAAGTACGTATTTATTAGTTTAATTTCCATATTAAAACTCTCAAATTAGAGGTTTCTTATTTTCACTATTTAGGAAGGAATGGAACGTAATATGAAACCCTCTGCTTCCATCCCATTCCATTATGAACTCTCAACCAAATGATGGAAGTATGTTACATTTCATCTTGTTCTATTACCAACCCCTCAACCAAACAGGGCCTTAACTAGAGCCAATGCTCTTTTGTAGAATTCTTCTAATCTAAAAGATCATTCCAAAGTATTGATCTTTAGGATGCAAAGTTTAAGGAATAAAGGTAGGTGATCAAAGCTAAACCTTTGCTAAGATACCAACCTATATATGGACATACTATTCAGTATTAGAACATTAAATAACCTTGTTCTTATTAGGGTTATAAGTTACTACAATCAAATGATGATCAATTTGGTTAGTTATTAGAGACCATTAATTCTTGAATATTTATAAGCTAGAGCATTTATCACTCTTCAGTTTAGTCTCCAAAAGGATAAACATTATTGGATTATTAAATTAATGTAGTCATAAGCTATATTTTGGTTTTTAGGGTAACTTAATCCCCTAATAATTTAGGCACACAAATGCATTAGTTATATGGGGGGTTTTGTAGAATCTACTCCTTAACTTCATAATTTCCTTCTTCCCATAGGTTTGAAGCCTTTAAAAGAACTAAGAAAGAAGTCCATTTCATAATGTTTACTGAGTCCATTGCTAAGGTGCCAGTGGAGCTAGAGGTATCCACAAATTTATTCATATCAGTCCTAGAATAAGTAAGACCTTGACAAATCGCTTTCTCCTTAGTAGCTTTCCCAAATGGAATTGTAGAAGTTTCAAGAATTGACAACTTTAATTTTTCAACTAAAGCATTATTAGTTAGAATAAAATTCTTACTAGTTCTATTGGTAGGAATTTCTACAATATCGATGGAAGTAGGAGCCTGAGTCACTAAAGGATCCCAGACCCATTACTTCATCATATGATCCACTTGATTTTCCTCTTCATTAGTCTTCAAGTCCTCCTTTGTTATTGCAAAGATGGGTTCTACTAGTATTAGACTCTTATTGTTTCCTTAAACAAAGAATCATCCTCCCCCAACTTGATTATAAGGATCTTTTCTTGTAAATCTTGATTTATGTCAATATATTAGTAAAGCCTAACATATACCACTCTAGTGTAAGGAAGTGGCTTCATCCATGCACATTGGTTTTTCAATTAAAATTATCCAAAGGATTAGGCTCTTAGTGGACCAATATTTAAATGAAATTTGATGAAAATTCACCCATAATGGAACCTAATTTTGTTTGATGGCTATTTTAATCCCTGGTATCCATATTTTCAAAAAAAAAAAAGAAAGTTATCAAGATTTCATAAACCAACTTCTATAATCTCAAGAGCCTCACCTTGCTGATAAATCATTATTAGTTTAAAAGTGCTAGAAGTGAAATTAAAACAGTTTAGAATAAATATTAAAGATATTGGAAGTTATGGTTCAAGTGCTAAAATAATGTTATGAAGAGGACATATGTACGGTATGACCACTAATTGATTAAGATCAGCCATTTGACCTTCATAAAGATATGGTTGGAAGGACTCGATCACATGCTCTTACCATCAATGATATAGATCAAACCAACTTTCAAAGGACTATGAAAAATTAGAAGAAATATGGATGGATGACTGATAAAGTCAAGGATGTGAGATTTTACAAGGCAAGGAATTGGCTGCATATAGAAAAGATCTTGTTGGAGAAGTGATGCAAGCATGACTAGCCTAAATAAAGGTTCCAATGCTTGTATGCTTGGGTCAATATTCAGATTAACATCTCTAATCTTTATTTCCTAAAATCATAAAAGGTTGTTCCATATTGAAATCCCTTAAATCTTGAAGCTTATTAGGGGAGTTTAAACCATAAGCATTCCATATTAAAGAAGTCATTTTAGGATGGATTTACTATAAAAGTTCTTGCTTTTAATGCCTTTTTCAAAGTTCCTTCTTTTGACACTTTAAAACTCAACTTAATTTATTTCCATTGAGAAAATAATAACCTACTCCATGTTCACTCGACTTTAAGGTATATTATGTTGCTTGTAATCCACATTTTCACTAATATTCTCCATTTTTTCCACTTGACTATTCTCCTTATCCTTATTATCCTACATCTCTAGAGGAGAAGTTTGAGATCCCTCATTTAGCTAGTCGTTATCTTTTCTTCTATTTTGCTCCTTCTCATCTAATTGCTCTGAATCTACATCAAGCTTGTCACTTTCTTTTCCACTTATTTGCTCCCTCTCTTTAGAGTGCTCAATTTCTACATCAATTACCTTTAGCTCTATTAACTAATTGTATCCCCCTTTAAATATTTTTCATAGGTTTCCTTTGTTTTACCTTGCATCTTGAGGGAAGGATTTTAATTGTATGTAACTAAAATAGAATCTTGATATAATGAGTTGTTTTCTCCTAAACTCATGATAGGGATGTAATTGGTAAGCTTACTAATGCTCAAGCACAAAGGCTTACTAATGAAGCTAGAAAACAAACTTAACCTTTTTGACATCCAATATTCCAGTGGAATAGTATGCATGTTAACCCGTATTGGAATGCTTTCATCTTTAATCTTATCTAAGTTTATTCCCAATTATCATGTTTGCAAGAAAATAGGAGTTGTCCAAGATTTTATGGCCTTTCTTCTACAATTTTCAAGGCTTCACTTTGGTTAGAGACTGAGAAGAAGACTATATTGTCTTTGGAGAGGAGAACTTCTACAAAACTTTTGTTCCTCTATAGCTTACGAACCCATTTCGATATTACTACAAATGGTGGACATTTTCCTATGAAGAAACCTACTAGAGAAGATTCCTAAGCAGCTGGTCCAGTTTTGAGCATCTCAATCTCTGTGTCAACTATAGCTTGGCCTTCTTCCACCTTTTGGGTAGGAAATAGTGTATGGAGAGATCAATAGGATCTCTGAAAACTTCTTTCCATCTCTTGCTTGAGAGGTTGTTCAAAGAAGATGGATCACTCTTAGATTTGGGAGGGGAGCTCTTTTTTATAGCCTGGGGTGAGGTAGAAATGGCTGAGGGCAAAGGGTGGGACTCGCTTGTAGTAGGGATAGAAGCCAACATATTTTTGTAGAAAGACATACTCAATCAAGAAATAAACAATTTTTAGCATGAAAGGGTTTTAAATCCTTTTATCTCAAATAGTAAAATTTGTCAGGAACTAATTATATGAATAGGCTAAAATGCCCTTTTACCGTAAAGAGAAGTAGGCGAGAAAGGTAGACGAAGATTAGCACTAAAACTTAGTATTAACTTATTATTGTAGGGTTTCTATTATTGAAGTTTGGTTAGTTTGAGTTATTTTTATGGGTTTCTATAGTTATATTTTCATTTTATTTTTACAGGATAGTTGATTTAGGTGGTGGTTGTTCAAATTGTAATAGTGAGTTTCTCACAAGTTCCTACAAATGCCAAATGATAAAGAATAAAAATTTATTAGGCTATAAAATGTCAATGTGTTTGATCGATGCTCAATGAAATTGATAATTAGATAGTTTGAGAATAGAAGATAATTCTTACCTCTTTTAACTGCCCATTTTATAGAGATGTTTTATTGATGAACTAGAGTTTTAATAAAACTCTATTGTAAGAGTGAGATAGATTCAAATAAACTTTTTATGATAGACCATATATTATAAGGATAAACCATCTTTATATTTGTATATAGGTATAATGATCCTTATGGATGAGGTGGAAAACTCCTTACCTACTAAGAGATTTGCCTTTTATATTGTTTTAAACAGACTTACCAATTTTCTTTGACATGAGCATAACAATTTTGAGGTGTGTAGATTTGTTTTTGAATTTCTTTACTACCGACGCAATATGGTAATGAAGCCTTGTTAAAGTTTATTGGTTTCTTCTTTTGCATAACAAACTATCAATAAGGATTTGTTATCTTTCTCTTCATCCTTTCTGCAAAATTAGACTCCTCGCCATGTTCCATAGACAAATTAGTTCGACGTTTGGTAAATTGTGGTCATATTTGTGACATCGAAAGCCCTTATCATTTGAATATTGACTTGTGTTTGTGATAGCCACCTTAACCTTTCCCTTTTGTTTTAGATTCAAAAGAATCGCTATTTTCTCAATTATGATGCAGATTTTTGTGATTCTTATT